>PISX010023066.1:0-30482 GCA_004024625.1 Mellivora capensis
GTTCCCCGCCATCTTGTCTCGTCACCGGGTATTCATCCTTTCTAATGGCTGAGTAATATTCCATTTTGTATATGGACCACATCTACTTTATCTATTTGCTGTTGAAGAAGATCTCAGCTCTTTCCACAGTTTGGCTATTGTGGACTTTGCTGCTATGAACACTGGAGTGAGTATGGCCCTTCTTTTTACTACATTTTTATCTTTGGGGTAAATACCCAGTAGTGCAATTGCTGGATCATAGAGTAGCTCTATTTTTAATTTTTTGAGAAACTTCCACACTGTTTTCCAAAGTGGTGGCACTAACTTGCATTCACACCAACAGCATAAGAGGGTTTCCCTTTCTCCAGAACTTCTCCAACATTTGTTGTTTCTTGCCATGTCAATTTTTGCCATTCTAACTGGTGTAAGGTGGTATCTCAATGTAGTTTTGATTTGAATTTCCATGATGGCTGATGATGAACATTTTTTCTTGTGTCTGTTAGTCATTCTAGAATTTCTTTTTTTTTTAAAGATTTTATTTATTTATTTGACAGAGATCACAAGTAGGCAGAGAGGCAGGCAGAGAAAGAGGAAAGGAAGAAGGCTTGCTGCTTCGCAGAGAGCCTGATGCGGGGCTCGATCCCAGGACCCTGGGATCATGACCTGAGCCGAAGGCAGGGGCTTTAACCCACTGAGACACCCAGGCGCCCCTCATTCTAGAATTTCAAGAGAGAATTGAAAGCTATTTTTTAAAAAGAGTCAAATGAACATCCTAGATATCAAAACCAAAATTGAGGATGCAATTAATGGGTGTATCAGTTAATGGGAGAATTAATACATTAGAAGACAGAGTGAAAGAAAACACCCAGATTGAAACACAGAAAGGCAGAGGTAGGAAAAACACAGAGCAGAAGAGTAGAAGAGACAAAAGGATATAGGAATATCCTATATATAATTTTTGTATTATTAACATTCCAGTAAGCAGAGAACAGGTAAGGGGGGTAGGAAAGAAGGGAGAGAGTGATGGATGGAGGAAAGGAGGGAGAGATGAACAGGAGAGAGCATGAGAGATAGAAGGAATGGGGAAGCAATACTTGAAGAGATAGTGGCTAAGAATTTTCAAAATGGGTGAGCAGTATGAATCTAGTCTTGTAAGACTCCCTTCAAATGTCTTGCAGGACGAATAAAAAGAATTTCACCATCTTTACTATGATGTGTTTAGATGCGTAAATCAAAGACAAGGAAGTAATCTTAAAATCAGCAACAGAACAAAGTCATTTTATCTTCAAAGTCACAATAATAAGATCAACAACTAAGACATCAACAGAAAGAATGGAAGCCATTGGACAGTCGAGTAAGAACTTTTTAGTAAAAAGAAAACTGTCAATCTTAGAATTTTATATCCATCAAAAACATACTCAAGAACAAATAGGAAACAAAGACTATTTCAGATGAATCTAAATGGAGAAAATCCATAAGCAGTAGACTGAACTACAGGGAGTCGTAAAGGGCAGAAGGAAATGATACCAGTTGGTCATATAGGAAGGAATAAAGAATAATAAAAGTAGGTAATATAAGTAATATTTACTATATAAAACCATTTAAAATATTTACTATCTAAGTGTTTAAATTAAATTTATAAATAAATTATAAGATGAAGAACACATAAATGAGAGTTGAAATGTTTTACATTGTCCAAGAAGGTAAAATTACCAATTAATATTGGATTGGATAAATTCATAAGCCATGATGTAATCTCTAAGGCAGCTACTAAAAGAATTATAAAAGAGCATTTGGCTTCCTAGCTAATAGAAAAGAAAATTGAGCAATTAAAAATATTTCAAGAGAAAGTAGGAAAGGAGAATAAAGAGAGAGAGAATATGTGGGACAAAGAGAAATAATAAAATGGTAAACTAAAACACCCCCTTATTGGTAATAAGAAAACAAATGGACTAAGTCCTCTGATTAAAAATCAAATATTACTAGAGTTGATTAAAAACTCAATTTTATGCTTTAGATGAGATGTTCATAAAACATAAGGGTATAGAAAACAAGAAAGAATTGAGGTCACATTCACAAGTACCAGGGCTTAGGATTCAATATGTGTTTATGGGGAACACAGTTCAACTACAACTATACCCTACAGAAACACATGAACATTGTGTATCTTGAGATGTGTAAGAATATGTATAAGAGTAGCATTTGTCAAAACCTCAAACTGTAGTGCTATGTTATCAATAAACATAGTGATATAGTAATAAAATACTATATGATCGTTTTTAAAAAGATTTTATTTATTAGAGAGCAAGCACAAGCCGGTGGGGTTGTGGGGGCAGAGAGAGAGGGAGAATCAGACTCCCTGCTGAGCAGGGAGCCTGTCATGGGGCAGATCCCAGGATTCTGGGGTCATGGACCTGAGCCAGAAGACATCCACTTAACTGACTGAACCACCCAGGCACCCCTTAATGCTATATGATAATTAAAATGGTTAAGTTAAAACTACATACAGCAAGGTGTATCTCAAAAACATAACATTGAGTTAAAGAAGCTAGATGTTAGGGCACCTGGGTGGCTCAATCATTAAGTGGTTGACTTTGGCTCAGGTCATGATCCTGGGGTCCTGGGATCGAGCCCTGCATTGGGCTTCCTGCTCTGTGGGGAGCCTGCTTCTTCCTCTCCCACTCCCCCTGCTTGTGTTCCCTGTCCCACTGTATTTCTCTCTGTCAAATAAATAAATAAAATCTTTAAAAAAAGAAGCTAGATATAGAGAATACATACTATATGGAATCCATTCACTGAAAGTTAAAAACAGGCATAACTACTCTACTATTAGGGGATATATGTAAGATGGTTGAACCAAAAAGAAATTCAAGAAAGTGACCACCATAAAAGTCGGGATAGTGGTTACCTTTGGAGGTAGGGAAGGGGTTGCAATGGGGAAGGGGCATGAGGAAGGTTCTTGGGTGTTGGCAGTGTTCTATTTCTTGACCAGGATGCTGTTGCAAAGGTTGACTTTGTGATAAATCATTTAGTTATATACCCTTATTTGATTTACTTTTCAATATGTGTTTTATTTCTCATTTGTACACACACACACACATACACACACACACACACACACACACACACTTATAAAGAGAAAGAGAGTGAGAAAGAGAGAGAGAGTGAAAGAAAAGAAAGAGAAGCAAATCCAGAAGTTTAGTGAATTTGAGGCCATCTGGGTTACATTTGCAATCAAATGAGCCAAACCAAAGAAGTATAATTAAGTTTATTAGAAACAACACATTGTCCTCAATTCTGCTTACTAACCTGGATGAGTATGGCCCTGCTTGCAGTATCTCCTGAATATGAAATTGTTAATCGAAATCGTTGCAAATGTTAATTTATGCAATAATATGTTTTTGAGAACCCACAGTGTGCTGGACACCGATGTGTTTTTCCTCTGAGTTGAATTTTATGGAGTTCTAAGGAAATATGGACAATTTTGGTTTGAATAGCTGCTAGTCTCAGATTTCTTCACGGTGAGAATCTCTTCCCTCACACCACGCCCACCTTTGCCCACGCTCTAGTTGCAATGACTAAAACTTGTGAAATACTATGTATTAAAGCAGACAGGATGCACATATTCAAAAAATATCATGGCCATCTGAGATCAGGGTGAGAAAGTCTGTTGCAAATCTGTGGCAGCCTGAGTTGGGGAGTTGATGTGCTTGTTCTCTGAATATTTTAAGTTAGGTAAAGATTCTCATTGCTTGAAAGCGATCCAAAACTCAAAGTGCCAGCCCCTCTGGCTCCTCCTTTAGGAATACAGATGTCATCAAATCTCGATAATGATAGCTATTAACATAGCACATGAGACTGCAAAGAAATTTAAGAAGACATTTCTTAAATTTTTAGTATTTTTCTTAATTTTTTAGTTTTTTTTTTTTTTAATTTTTAGTATCTTCCATCCCTGGCTTGAAATTCATTGCATATGATGTTGCCATCTTGCTTAATCATGTGCTTAAGACTAATGGACCTGTAGAATATGCCAAAAATGAATTTCTAGGAGCCTGGCTTGCCCAGTCTTAAGTAACCCATGTTCAAGTAGTGATGTGCCAAGACTGCAATCAGCTTGTCTTCATAGCCTTTTTCTCTTTCCAGAAGCTAGGAGCTTCAGGAGGTTAGAGACCATGTTGCCTTCCCTTAGCAATGTGTACTCAATATCTAGTACAGTATTAGGCATGCAGCAAACACCAAATATTTATTGATTGACTTGCTGATTGAGAAAACAAATGAGCAAGTACTTGACAAAATTCATGTTTCCCTAAATTGAAGAGTGATATTCCAGAATGGTTCTAATTACATTGTATTTAGCCCCCCTAACCCACCAAAAAGGGCCTGACTTTTGGACTTTCATGCATTCAATCAATTAATTTTTATTGAATGGTTATGTAGGACTTAGGGGTACATAGTCTTTTTTTTTTAAGATTTTATTTATTTATTTGACAGAGATCACAAGTAGGCAGAGAGGCAGGCAGAGAGAGAGGAGGAAGCAGGCTCCCTGCTGAGCAGAGAGCCTGATGTGGGGCTCGATCCCAGGACCCTGAGATCATGACCCGAGCCGAAGGCAGAGGCTTTAACCCACTGAGCCACCCAGATGCCCCGGTACATAGTTCTTTTGATGATAGGAGATAGGGAGAAATTTTTTAAGTGGTAGGAAGTATTGGGGGCCAATTTTAAATAGTCATCAAGGAAGGTCTCACTGAGTTGATGTTTGAGTAAGATCTGAAGGAAGTGAGGGAGTAAGAGGTGAAGCAAGAGGAAAGAAGAAGGGTGGGAGGTGAGAGCTAAGGATATAGCTCACAAAACAGCATTTTAGGCAAAGAAAATAACATGTACAATGGCCCTGAGGCAGAGAATCCTGGGGGAATTCAAGGGAAAACAAGAAGCTGTGTAGCTTGAGCAAAGCAGAAGGGGAGAACAATGGGAGGTGAGGTCAGAGAGGTCCCTGGTCCAAACTCTGTAGGGTTGTATAAGCTATTAGTTTTTACTAACAGCGAGATAGAATCCATTGGATGATCTTGAGCAGGGGACTGACATGGCCTGTCTTGCTTTTTAATAAACTCACTTTGGTGGTTTTATTGGAAAAAGACATAAAGATCAAGAGCAGAAATACACGGAGTCAGAGTGAGTCTATGGAAAATTCTAACCTCAGATAGATATAACTGTAAGTGGAGAATTTGTTTTTTGCCAAGACCAAGTCAAGAATAGGTCTCTCCTTTCAGGAATACATTTGATGATAGAGCAGATACTATAACTACACAATAGATGTTTTCTTCATTTTTGTTGAAAATTTGTATTTGGTAAGGCATGAATATGCTACTGTCACTGCCATTTGGAAAGGAGTTTTGGAATATTTAAACAAAATGAGTGAGAAATTGTAGACTACTGTTTTGAATATTTTTGAAGTGTACCATTTGGCATCTTTAAGGTACTTTTTAAAAAGAACTGACAGGAGATTTAGATTAAAATAAATGGAATATGAAGCAAAACCAATAAAGATGAACAGTGAAGTCAATAGAAGCTATTTTAATACTGAGAAATGAATTGTAATAAAATTTTCAGATTATACTGGAAGCTGCAATTCATTAAGAGGACAAGATCAATTTGAAATAAAAGTTATAGGGGTACCTTGGTGGCTCAGTGGATTGAGCATCTAAATCTTGGGTTTGGCTCAGGTCATAATCTCAGGGTTGTGGGATTGAGCCTGTGTGGGGCTCCTCGATCAATGGGGAGTCTGCTTGGGATTCTCTCTCTCCCCTTCTGCTCCTCTCCCTGCCCATGTGCTCACTCTCATGCTCTCTCCCTCTCTCCCTCTCAAATAAATAAATAAACAAATAAAATCTTAAAAAATAGAAGTTATAAAGTTGATCATCCCATAAATTTAAAAATCCAGTTAATAAGGAGAAGTGATTAAATAAGCACATTGCTAATTTGGCAAAAACCCAAACCAGTGACGTTAATGAAGATAACAGAAAAGTCAAAATATGCCAACACAATAAGATACCAGTGAAAACTGGTTAAAGAGCATTGTCTATTCAAAAAAGTATTGGAAAGAAAAGCTTGAAATGCTCTGAAATCTTATAGCTCATTTATAAAGGAAACTGGATGGAGATTTTCCCAAACTTGAAAACAGCCCTAAAAACTCATATGACATTAACAATAATAACAAGTTGTAAAGCTGAAAGAAGCTTTCTAAAATATCAGTATTAAAAATCTAATTTCATCAACCATATTAGAGAAAGGACCTAATTGTCTTTCTACTCTTGGTGGAGAAAATGGAGTGTTGATCAAAGAGTATACACCCCCAAAATGGTAGGAGAAAGTATGATAAAGTGTTTCAGGTAGTTAATTAATCAATATATTGCTTTTGGATATTGCTTCTGGATTCACAGGTTTTCATTGACTTTTTAAAATTTGGATCTAGTTGTGATTTTTTTCTCACTCTTGTTAAATTAATTAAACAAGAAAGCCATTAGACTGAAGTAGCTCTCATGAAGTGGCAGCCTACATAGCAACCCAAAATCTAAGCCTGTGTATATAAAATGCCTCAAGTTTATGGAATCAAAACCTAAGGACAATCGATCAAAAATGGCCAGCTAAGCTTTAAGCTATACCCAATCAAATAATTTCCTTTCTATGCTTCTACCACTTCTCATATGTCTTTCTCCCACCTCCTGTAAGTGGGATGCCTCTAACCTCTTCTGGTTTGGCATTGCCCAATTAAATTTATTTTTGCTTAATTTAAAAAAGAGTTTAAGAGTAAACTCTTAAAATTTTTAATATGCCTCAGTTACCTTTAACATTTTAGGTAAATACTTACTTTCTGCCTAAATTTTTAACGTATTTTTTGAAAAAGGGACCCCCAGGTAATAGAAGCTTCAGGCTCCCAAAATCTGGATTCACTGTGACCAACAGTTTGGTTTGTGTATTTTAAGATTACAAAAAAAAAAAAGTTAGATGTCCACAAAGGTAGAGAGATAGATATACAAATTTGGAGTTCAGGGTAGAGGGCCAAGTTGGAGAAGTACATTTGTGAATGGAACGCTGTCCGTATTCCAGAATGTGGCTCTGATTCTCTGCAGATGCCGACTAGATGTCCCACAAATTTAACTCATCTGTTACACTACCTGGAAATAGTGTCAGATTCCACAGGTTAATGGCTCAGTCCCATAAGACTGCCCCCCTTCTCACTTCAGATGTCAAGCTCAAATCCAGGTGGTTGCCTGGGCTTCTGACCACCTTGCTTGAATCAGAGGTTCCCACGACCATCTCCTTGGGTTCCATTGATTTGCTAGAGTGACTCACAAAACTCAGGAATCTCATTTACTTACTAGATTACTGGTTTATTGCAAAAGATATTAAAGGATACAAATGAACAGCCCGATGAAGAGCTACATAGGGAGAGGTCCCAAACACAGGAGCTTTTGTCCATTGGAGTTTGGCACCTGGAGCATGGATGCATTCTGGTTCACCAACATGGAAGCTCTCTGAACATGGTTTTGTGGAGACTTCATGACTTAGACATGATTAAGTCATTGGCCATTGATTCAAACTCTAGTCCCTCTCCCCACCCTGGAGTTAGAAGGGTGGGACTGAAACTTCCAACCCTCTAATAATTAGGTTGGTGCCCTAATAATTAGGAGGCAACCAGCCTCATTAACATAACAGGGATATCTCTGCAGCTCTTGTTACTTAGGAAATTCCAACGGTCCTGCCAGATAGAGAGCAAAGACAAAATATAGGCATACCTCATTTTATTTGTACTTGGTTTTAGTATGATTCATAGATTTTTTTTTTAACAAATTGAAGGCTTGAGGCAATCTTCCTTCAAGCAAGCCTATTGGTCCCATTTTCCAACAGCATTTGCTCACTGTGTCACATTTGCTTAGTTCTTACAAAATTTTAAACCTTTTCATTATTATTGTATTTGTTGTGATCTGTAATCAGTGATTAAAAATAAATGCCCAGATGATGGTAGTATTTTTTAAATTAAAGTAATGTACATTTTTTTTAGGCATAATGCTATCACACAATCGACTATGGTAAAGTGGAAACAGAACTTTTATAGGCAGTGGAAGCCAAAATATTTATTTGACTTGCTTTATTCTGATACTTGCTTTATTGCAGTGGTCTGGAACCCAACCTGAAATATATCTAAGGTAGACCCGTACATATTTCTTATTATAAAATCACAGTACCACACACATATAAATGGTATTTAAAAACTTAAGACTCAGGGCCATGTTATAACTTTTGTGGGCTCTAGGCAATTTTGCCTTTGTGAGCTTCTTCCTCCATTAAAAGAAATATATATATATGTATATAAAATCATATAAAATTATATAATTATTATGATTAATATGAATCAATACAATTAATATAATTGATATATAATATGCTAATTAACATATTAACAAAATAATAAATAATTACATTGTTATATATTTATATATTATTATTGTCCAAATCTGGCCTCTGTGCTTTGGAGCCAAAATATAATACAAACAGAGTTTGGGATTAAAAAAAGAACAATAGCTTTATTGTTTTGCTGGGCAAAGGAGGCTGCAGCGGGTTATGGTCTTCCAAAAATTGCAAGCCTGCCTGGAGGAAGGGGCTGTTTGTTTTTTTAAATTAACATATAATGTATTATTTACCCCAGGGGTATAGGTCTGTAAATAATCAGGCTTACACATTTTACAGAACTTACCATAGCACATACACTCCCCAATGTCCATAACCCAGTCACCCTATCCCTACCCCCACCCCCAACAACCCTCAGTTTGTTTTGTGAGATTGAGTTTCTTATGTTTTGTCTCCCTCTCAATCCCATCTTGTTTCATTTTTTCTTTCCCTACCTCCCATGCCCCTCCACCCTGCCTCTCAAATTCCTCATATCAGAGAGAGATCATATGATAATTGTCTTTCTCTGATCAACTTATTTTGCTCAGCATAATACCCTCTAGTTCCATCCACATTGTTGCAAATGGCAAGATTTCATGTTTTTGATGGCTGCATAGTATTCCATTATATATATATATACACACACATACATACATATATATACACATCTTCTTTATCCATTCATTTGTTTGGCTATTGTGGACATTGCTGCTGTAAATATTTGGGTGTACATGCCCCTTTGGGTCCCTACATTTGTATCTGTAGGGTAAATACCCAGTAGTGCAATTGCTGAGTCATAGGGTAGCTCTATTTTCAACTTTTGAGAAACCTCCATCCTGTTTTCCAGAATGGCTGCACCAGCTTGCATTCCCACCAACAACATAGGAGGATTCCCCTTTCTCCACATCCTTGCCAACATCTGTTGTTTCCTGACTTGTTAATTTTAGCCATTCTGACTGGTGTGAGGTGGTATCTCACTGTGGTTTTGATTTGTATTTCCCTGATGCTGAGTGATGTTGAACACTTTTTCACATGTGTGTTGGCCATTTGGATGTCTTCTTTGCCAAAATGTCTGTTCATGTCTTCTGCCCATTTCTTGATTGGATTATTTGTTCTTTGGGTGTTGAGTTTGATAAGTTCTTTATAGATTTTAGATACTAGCCCTTTATCTGAATGTCATTTGCAAATATCTTCTCCCATTCAGTTGTCTTTCCATTTTGTTGACTGTTTCCTTTGCTGTGCAAAAGCTGTTGATCTTGATGAAGTCCCAATAGTTCACTTTTTCACTTCTTCCCTTGCCTTTGGTTTGGTGATGTTTCTAGGAAGAAGTTGCTGTGGCTGAGTTCAAAGAGGTTGCTGCCTGTGTTCTCCTCAAGGATTTTGATGGATTTCTGTCTCACATTGAGGTCTTTCATCCATTTTGAGTCTATTTTGTGTGTGGTGTAAGGAAATGGTCCAGTTTCATTTTTCTGCATGAAGCTGTCCAATTTTCCCAACACTATTTGTTGAAGAGATTGTCTTTTTTCCATTAATTCTTCTTTAAATGTTTGGTAGAATTCCCCTGGGAAGCCATCTGTCCCTGGGCTCCTGTTTGTTGGGAGATTTTTGATTACTACTTTAATCTCCTTACTGGTTATGGGTCTGTTCAGGTTTTCTATTTATTTCTGGTTTAGTTTTGGTAGTTTATATGTCTCTAGGAATGCATCCATTTCCTCCAGATTGTCAAATTTCCTGGTGTATAGTTGTTCATAATATTTTCTTATAATTGTTTGTATTTCTTTGGTGTTGGTTATGATCTCTCCTCTTTCATTCATGATTTTATAAATTTGGGTCCTTTCTCTTTTCTTTTTGATAAGTCTGGCCAGGGGTTTATCAATCTTATTAATTCTTCCAAAGTACCAGCTCTTAGTTTCATTGATTTGTTCTACTATTCTTTTGGCTTCTAGTTCATTGATTTCTGCCCTGATATCTATTATTTCTCTTCTCCTACTGGATTGAGGCTTTCTTTGCTGTTTTTTCTCCAGCTCCTTTACGTGTAGGGTTAGGTTATATGCTTGAGAGCTTTCTTGTTCCTTGAGAAAGATTTGTATTGCTATATACTTTCCTCTCAGGACCGCCTTTGCTGTGTCCCAAAGACTTTAAACAGTTGTGTTTTCATTTTCATGAGTCTTTAAAATTCTTCTTTAATTTCCTGGTTGACCCATTCATTCTTTAGTAGTATGCTCCTTAGTCTCCATGTATTTGGGTTCTTTCCAACTTTCCTCTTGTGATTGAGTTCTAGTTTCAAAGCATTGTGGTCTGAAAATATGCAGGGGATGATCCCAGTGTTTTGGTATTGGTTGAGACCTGATTTGTGACCAGGATGTGATTCTTGAGATTGTCCCATGTGCACTAGAGAAGAATGTGTATTCTCTTGCTTTGGGTGGAATGTTCTGAATGTATTTGTGATGTCCATCTGGTCCAGTGTGTCGTTTAAAGCCTTTATTTCTTTGTTGATCATTTGCTTAGATGATCCATCCATTTCAGTGATAGGGGTGTTAAATTTCCCTACTATTATACATTATACATTGTATTATACTATAATACAACTATTGTTGTATTATTGTCGATGTGTTTCTTTGATTTTGTTACTGATTGGTTTAATAATTGGCTGCTCCCATGTTAGGGGCATAGATATTTAAAATTGTTAGATCTTCTTGTTGGACAGACCCTTTAAGTATGATATAGTGTCCTTCCTTATCTCTTATTATAGTCTTTGGTTTAAAATCTAATTTGTCTGATATAAGGATTGCCACCCCGGCTTTCTTCTGATGTCCATTAACATGGTAAATTGTTTTCCACCCCCTCACTTTAAATCTGGAGGTGCCTTTGGGTCTAAAATGAGTTTCTTGTAGACAGCATATTGATTTTTTTTTAATCCATTCTGATACCCTGTGTCTTTTGATTGGTGCATTTAGCCCATTTACACTCAGGGTAACTATTGAAAGATACAAACTTAGTGCCATTGTATTGCCTGTAAGGTGATTGTTGCTGTATATTTTCTCTGTTCCTTTTGGCCTATTACTTTTAGGCTCTCTCTTTGCTTAGAGGACCCCTTTCCATATTTCCTGTAGGGCTGGTTTGGTGTTTGTAAATTCTCTTAGTTTTTGTTTGTCCTGGAAGATTTTTATCTCCCCTTCTATTTTCAATGGCAGACTAGCTGGATATAGTATTCTTGGCTGCATATTTTTCTCATTCAGTGCTCTGAATATATCATGCCAGTCCTTTCTGGCCTGCCAGGTCTCTGTGGATAGGTCTGCTGCCAGTCTAATATTTCTACCATTTCTGCCGTTACAGACATCTTGTCCTGAGCTGCTTTCAGGATTTTCTCTTTGTCACTGAGACTCGTAAGTTTTACTATTAGATGGCAGGGTGTGGACCTATTTTTATTGATTTTGAGGGGGGGTTCTCTGTGCCTCCTGGATTTTGATGCTTGTTCACTTCACCAAATTAGGGAAATTCTTTGCTATAATTTGCTCCAGTATACCTTGTGTCCCTCTCTCTCTTTCTTCTTCTGGGATCCCAATTATTCTAATATTGTTTCATCTTATGGTATCACTTATCTCCCGAATTCTCCCCACATGATCCAGTAGTTGTTTGTCTCTCTTTTGCTCAGCTTCTTTATGCTTCATCTTTTGGTCTTTTTCATCTTTTGGTCTTTTTCATCTTTTGCTCAGCTCTTTTGCTCAGCTTCTTTATGCTTCATCTTTTGGTCTTTTTCATCTTTTGGTCTTTTTCATCTTTTTCATCTTTTGATCATCTTTTGGTCACTAATTCTCTCTTCTGCCTCATTTATCCTAGCAGTATGAGCCTCCATTTTTTTATTGGACCTCACTAATAGCTTTTTAAATTTCAACTTCATTAGATTTTAGTTCTTTTATTTCTCCAGAAATGGCTTTTATTTCTCTAGAAAGGGATTCTCTAGTATCTTCCATGCTCTTTGAGCCCAGCTAACACCTTCATAATCGTCATTCTGAAGTCTAGTTCTGACATCTTACTAATATCTATATTGATTAGGTCCCTAGCCATCAATACTGCCTCTTGTTCTCTCTCTTTCTTTCTTCTTTTTTTTTGTGGTGAGTTTTTCTGCCTTGTCATTTTATCCATATAAAAATAGATGAATGAGAGAACAAAATACTGAAATGGTAGCAGTGACTCCAGAAAAATACACACTAACCAAATCAGAAGAGACCTGAAACCAGGGGGAGAAGAGAGGGAAGGAAAAAAGAGAAAAGTATATATATATATGATTAGGCTGGTGAATAGAACAGAGCCATACATTTGATTTTGGGTGTATTTTTGGCCTGTTAGAAGAAACTACCTCCCAAAATTTTAATGAAAGAAAAACTTATATATATACAAAAATAAGGGTAAACATGATGAAGGAATGGAATATGACTGTAAAGATGAAAATTTAAAAAGATTCAAAAAAAGGAATTGATAAGAAGTTGGTTGAAAAAAAAAATAAAGAATGTGATCAGGCTGGAGACTAGAACAAAGCCATGCACTAGATTAAGGGTATATTTTGATCTATTAGAAGAAATTGCATTCCAAAATTTTAAAGAAAAAAATCCTATATGCATACAAAAAATAAGATTAAATACAATGAAGGAATGAAATATACTATAACAATGAAAATTTTAAAAGATTTAAAAAACATTGATAAGATAAAATAGTTAAAAACATTAAAATAAGAAAGAGGAAAATTTTTAAAAAGAATAAGAAAAAATAAATTTAAAAAATTTAACTTTGAAAGACTAAAGGATCATGGGGAAAAAGTTGGATTTTTTTTTTTTTCCATTCTGATACCCTGAATCTTTTGATTGGGGCATTTAGCCCATTTAGACTCAGGATAACTATTGAAAGTTACCCTGCATGAATTCTATGCATTGCTTTCCCCTAGCTCTAGAGGTTCACAGTTCTCATTGATCAGTGAATTTGGTCTTGCCGGGATGTTCTTGCTAATCTTCTGGGGAGGAAGGGACCCTTTGCAGTGGTTCTCAAATGTCTTTGCCCAAGGCAGAATTGCTCTATCCTTGCCAAGGGCCAAGCTAAGTAATCTGCTCGGGTTCGCTCTCGGGAGCTTTTGTTCTCCGAATGCTTTCTGTAGAGCTCTGGAGGATGGGAATAAAAATGGCGGCCTCCCAATCTCCAGCCTGGAGGAGCAGAGAGCTCAGAGCCCCACTCCTCAGTGCACCCTTAGAGAAAACCAATCAATCACTCCATCTCCCTGGTCTCTGGCCGCATTCTGAGCTCACCCAAGCTGTGACTGAGTGTTTCTATAACAGGCGCATGGCCCCATTTGGAGTCTTCAAACCCAGCAGATTCCTGCCACAGGCTCCCATGCCACTCCTCCCAGAGGAGGAAGGAGGGGGTCTCCCCGGATCTGCCACTTGTGGGATCCCTGCCCAAAGAGCAGCAGCCCGACTGTGCCTCGTATCACAGTTTAAGGTAACCCTGAGCTGAGAGCTCCTTCCTCACCTTGGTCTCTGCAGCCAGCTTCCCTGCTCTGATACCTGGGGGCTCTGCCACCCTCAGACACCCCTGGTCTTTCTGTGACCCCATGGGTCCTGGGACCATACTGTCCCTGCAAGGGCTCCACCCCCCACTTGGCTTCTGGAGTGACCTCTCTTAGTGGAGCAGACTTCTAAATGTTCTGACTTTCTGCTCTACTGCCCTTTCGCTTGCCAGGAGCCGGCGACCCCCCCCCCCCCATGGTCTATCTTCCCATTTGTTGCCTTGGATTTATTTCTCTGCATTCCTGCCATAATGTCATTGACTTTCTGTTCCTAGAATTGCTGCTTGTCTTCTCTTCTCTCTCCTGTTGAATTTGTAGGTTTTCAGAATGGTTTGATAACTAGCTGACCTCATGGGACCTGATGATATTTAGGTCTCCTACTCCTCAGCCATCTTACACCTCCCTTGGGCTGGGGGGGGGCGGTTATTAATCCAAGTTCTAGCTGATTTGACAGGAATTGTGTACTTGCTGCCAGCCTCCTTTTTCTTGTCTTTAGGGTACCAGGTTCCCAAAACAAAAATCTAGAAAGGGAGGAGGAGAGGCTTGCGGAAGAGAGAGAAAAGGTTATTTTAAAATAAAACTTCTCTGGACCATTAGTGTGCTATTTTTATTTTTGTTCATCTTTATGCTTTTAAGAGGTTTCATTATGATTATATGTTATATATATATAACTATACAGTAGTAGCATATATTAAGATGACTAACATCTAGGCTGAATATATTATCATATCTACTTTTTCTTCTAATTTTAAAGTAAATTAAAATATTTTCATGGGCCCTGAAAAGTATTGCATAATTGTTAAAGTAACCATATTAAGCCCAAGATGGAGTCATCATGTTAAAGCCCATATCTGCAAACCGAAAAGTTACTAAATTTCTATGCCAGCGCTCCCAGAAAAAGGAGGTCCATGTCAACCAATCAGTAGTTGCCTGCTCAGCACAAGTTACCTTACCTGGCTCCATTAAGGAAAGTAACCAACAAATGCAACTATAACTTTGTTGTGCTGGCTTATTTTGGTCTATAAAAATCTCTTGCCTTGTATAGATTTTTGGAGATCTTTTCTAGCTGCTGGATTGGTGCTGTTTGATTCATAAATGGCTGAGGGAAAAGAGCCCACTACAACAATAAACTGTTGTGTTGGGTCCATAATCAAAGGAACGAGGCTGATACAAAGCGAAGGTCAAGCAAAGCTTTATTTTGCACCAAGCATTGAGAGTCAAACTGACCAGTCAGGGCCGTCTCTTGCAAAGAGGCAACCCCTCCCAGCCTCACGGACCAACTTTTATAGAGGTAGTTTAGCCGGGCTATACACAGGTGGCCAGTGAGATTGCAATACATAGAGAAAACTGCACAGTCATGTTAGGTCACACACGGGCGGCCAATTGAATTACAATTCACCCCAGTAGATATATGCATGCCCCACTGATTGGATGTCTCCACCTGCCCTTGTATCTGGGCTTTGCTACCTGGGACTGGTAGCTGGGGAGACCGTATGCACGCCCCACTGATTGACTGTCTCCACCTAGCCTGACCCGCCCTTGTATCTGGGCTTTGCAAGTAAGTTCCTCTGGGAGGGGCAGGGTCAATCTAAGTTCACTGCATAAGGTCAATCTAAGTTTACTGCATAAACAACAAAATGGTTCCCTCTGATTAAGTAGGCTCTTACAGTGGAAATTTTTCTTTTAATGTAACCAATTTTGCATATCCTCTCCAGATCAATCACACATGATGGCCTGCTTCTAGTTAGCCTGCCTGAAACTTCCCCATACCAATAACTTCAGTCAGGGTGTACCTGAAGCCTTCCTTTCTTTTCACTGTAAAGATTTCTTGCTCCCCTGCCTGCCTGTGACTCACTGTTCTATAGTGAGTTCAAGCTTTGGTTCATTTCCACAAGGAGAAGACCATTGGAAGGGAGAGGTCAACAAACTGAAGGTCAGGATAATAGAAGGATCAAGTATGTGGAGGTTAAAGTCATCTAGCATTATGACAGGAAGAGGGTTGGAGGGACAGACACTGATGGACATTGGTCATGTGAGAGAGGACCCCAAATATTAAAGAAAGAGTGGTATTCACCCAGGGTTCACAGATGATGACAACAATGAAGGGTGGTGGTTGATAAAGTCTGATGACATGGGAGTCAGAGCTATGACTCTTAAAGAGGTTAAGAGGTAATAACGGTAGGGAAGCAACAATGAGGAATTGGAACGACCCCCTCCCCATCAGTGCCAGTGAAAGGATGGATGTTAGAGCTACTGCAGCAGGAGCAGTGCCCTCAGGGAAGAGTCACATTTCAGTTAGAAGATGAAGGTGACCTATAGAGAAGGCTTGAGTGTTTAGGGAACCTTGCTTATTATGACCACAAATTCCAGATAGTTGACAGTTTTAAAAATTAAAGAGGGTTATGAGGTGGGGTCAGAACATACAGAACATTTTGGAGATCTTGGAGATGAGGGATGGTCTGGGGGATGTGGGCTTCCTGCAGAGACTAACAAGAATGGAGACAAAGGACATACATATGGATGGTGAAGTTGTGGGTGTTGAGAGGGAAAGGATGGTTGGGGATCTTCTCAAGGAGAATTCTGAGCTTTGGTGCTTCTTCTAGACTACTTCTGGGGGTCTGGAGACCTAAGGAAGATCAGTTATCCTCTGAGCATGAGGAGCTCTGTTTAGACCCCAAAGATGGAGGTGTGGAATGTGTGAGAAGGAGTCTTACAAGTGGCAAAGGTTCCTATGTGGGCATAAAGATGGTATTGTAAAGACTGTCTCAGCTGCCTCAGAAGTCCTGCCAAGCCCTCAACATGAACCAGATAAACAGACACTGAGATATTTGCTGAATGAATGAATGAATGGATGGATGAATTTCCTTTAGTAACTGGAATATTTAACGTCCACAGCCTAAATCATTTGCATTAGAATCACTTCTTGGGTAGATACCTACCAGACTTCTACACAATTAAAAGAAAAACAGAACAAAGAATAAAGTCTGCCTGCCCTAAGAGAAAATTCCAGCCCTAGAATAAAGAAAATTCTCACTCTTTCTAAAATTATGGTTTTCTAGATCTAATTATTTAAAGATCCAGTTACCCAGGACAAAGAACGGGTGATTACAGAATAAGGGAAAGGAAAAGAGGAGGGAAAGGTTATTGGTGGTGTTGGGGGTGGTCAAAGAAAGAATATGATGAGTTTTGAACATCAAGTTTTAAACATCAGTTTAAAGTAGGAGCCAGCACTGGGGACAGGGGCAAATGTAATAGATATTTCCTCTAAGTCATAGGATTCTGGCATGAAGTCAAGATCACTGGCATCCAAATACTAAAAATAAAAGAAAATTATTTATTTCACTTTTCTTCATTAGCTGCCCTGCAGGATCACCCAGCATTTCCTAGGTCTCTCCTTGCACTAGCCATCAGGAGTCATTTCCTGGGAC
Source organism: Mellivora capensis (assembly GCA_004024625.1). Lineage (NCBI taxonomy): Eukaryota > Metazoa > Chordata > Mammalia > Carnivora > Mustelidae > Mellivora > Mellivora capensis. The sequence continues at coordinate 17,410 of PISX010023066.1, forward strand.
GTGGGTCATGACCCTGGGAAAGCCATCAAAACGCCTCTTGGCTTCTGGTTCTAGGCTTTCTCAGGTGCCTTCCCTGCAGCAGCTTCTAGAAGAATTCACATTCTGCTTCCCAGTTATAGACCCCTCAAGGCCACACTTGGAAAGTAACAGATTAAAGGGATCTTTAGGTGTTTTTAGTCTAATTCCTTACCTGATTGCAGAGGCTCTTCAGAAAATGGCATTCAACTTCAAAGTGACACAGCACTTACCACCCCAGAGGCAACCCATTCCATTTTGGTCCTTTTCAATAAATAGAATGTTCAGGCTCATTGAACTGAAATCCCCGTAGCTTCTTTAGCAGTATTCCTGCCAAGATTTTGTAATCAGTTTAATAAGATCAGTGGCCATAGGATTATTTGCCATAGGATGTCTTTCTGGTGACCAGAATTCAGTCTCTGTTATGGAAACAGAGGATTCAACCCTAATGCAGTCTTATTAATCAATTTCCTTTTCTGTATGCATTATTTATCAATGTTCTTCTAATGTCATCCCCTGATTACATTATTAATTAATCCTTTTATGCATCTAGCAAGCATTACATTAATTACAGAATGCCTACTGTGTGTCAGGCACAGAGGTTATGGCCACATGGGTAAGTGAGTTAGATAAGGTTACACTCTCCAAGACTTTATTGGCTATAGAGATATAGAGCCAAGGGGAAGGCTTTAATTCAAAACTGAGCTAAGTGCTATATTATGGGAGTTATTAGAATATGCTGGAGTTCATGCTGGGCCAACTAATCTAATTTGAATTATAATGCCAGAAATCAAGTGGCTGGTTTTTTAAAGTACATCCTAGCCTGGAATGTAGACTCCACTCACTTTGGATAAATCTGTGCATGTCCCATGTTTCATCAAGCATGCATAAGCAGACCATCCCCAGTGGTGAAGCCTATGGATAGAGCAAACCTGGGGTTAAGCAGTCATGGATGGGTAAGCGGCTGGCAGAGGTGGAAGAGTAGGGAGTTGGGTCTTGGTCCTGGGTGCCTTTTATGGCTCTCAAATTCCAGACTTATGGGTCTTTCCCTAATGGGCAAGATTCTCAGCATGACACAAGTTCCTGGGCCTCTGATGATACAACAGGAGCATATTTTGTCTGTTGATTATTCAATGAAGCAAGGTCAGAAGCATTAAGCAAAAAATTTCAAAAAATATATACATATACAAGGATTCATCAGTTTCCTAATTGTGTGGGCACATGTATGTGCACACACACAGATCCAGTGTGCCTAGGTGAAGATGGAAACAGTTGGGAGGAAGAAATTTTATTAAGACACTGTTACATATTTGAAGACAAAAGTGATCACTAAATATATTTCCCAGATGTCAAATCACACACGTTAAGAGCCTCATTTCACTGATAGCATTCCTAGCCTCAGGCTATCTTCGTAATTTTTACATTTTCTTCAACTTAATGAAATCTGCTCTGATTAAAAAACAAGATCTTTATAATTATACTCCAAGTTATGGCAGAGGGGAGGAGATGGGTCTAATACAGAGATTTCTGGTTGGGAGGAATGTGGGCCACACTTTAATCCCAGCACCTCTCCCTTTTGTCCTGTGATGTCCAGCAACTTCCTGAACCATCCACAAATGTACGTGAAAAGAGTCCTCACGTCATGGGATTGGTGTAAGCCAACCATTCATTCACTTGACAGATATTTACCGAGCACCTACTCTGAGGTTCCAAATCCTCAGAACTGGGATACAGCTGTGAAAAAGATGTGCAAAGAACCCTGCTCTTGCAGAATGTATGCGACACAGGGGATGATGGTAGACAATGAGTATAATTCACAAATGAATTATATAGATGATAATTTCTAGAAGAAATGAAAATATGATCAGGCAATGTGAGCTTGGGAGGATGGGATGGGACTGCACAGGTCCCATGGTTAAATAGAGTGGTGTAGTTGGGTCTTGCTGAGAAAGTGAGGTGTAAACTGAGACCTGGAGAGGGTCTAAGTGGGTGGCCAGGAGAAGATCCTCACAGGCAGGAGAAATAGCCAGTGCAAAGGCCCCAGGGTAGGAAGTTTCTTGACATGTTTGAGGATGAAGGAGGCCAGTATAACTAAAACAGTTAAAAAAAAAAAAAAAAAAAAGGAACCGGGTGAAGGGTCTGGGGTGTCACAGGATTGCATAACACCTCGTAGGTTGTTAAAAGGATTTAAGGTTTTACTCTGAACAAAATGGAGAACCACTACAAGATTTTGAACATTTGTTTTGAGCCTACAAGGATTTCCTGGCCAGTGGGTTGAAAATAAATATCCAGGAAACAAGGGAAACTGGCTAGGAGGCAGTAATGGAGGTGAGAGATGACCATGACCCAGGGGCAATGGAAAGTAGTGAGAAGTGATGGGATTGAAGATAAATTCTGTAGGAGGGCCAGCATGATTTCTGATGGATTGGGTATGGATCATGAGCATGTTTGTGGAGGTAAATTGGGATCTCAGTTTGGGTATGTTTAATGGAGATGTCTATTAGGCATCAACATAGACATGTCAAGAGGCAATTGGGTATGACTCTGGAGTTTGAGAAGGAGTTCTGGGATAGAAAAATAAATTTGGGAGTGTTTAGAAAGACTCAGCTCTTCTCCTGTGTTTTTCCCTTATTCTCCAGCATTGCTATACTCAGGACACTTCTGACACTGGAAGTGGGTGGGTTCTCTCACAACAAGCAATTCTCTGCAACTCCAGCTGGGTGTCCTACAACTGAACCCAATTCTGCTACTGTGTACCTGGACATAGCATCAGATCCCACAGGTTAAGTGTTCAGGCCTATAAGGCTGTCCACCCCCCACCCCCTTGCAATCAGATGCTGATCATAAGCCTAGGTTATCACCTGTGCTTCTGATTGATCAACTATAAATTGGAGGTTCCCGTTACCCCCTCTTCAGGTTCCATTAATTTGCTAGAGCGGTGCACTGAACTCAGGAGAGCATTTGACTTCCTGTTTATTATAAAAGGTTATAATAAAGGATACAGATGAACAAACATTAAGATGGAAGAGATGGGTAAGAAAAGGTAGGGGGAAGGGGCAAGGAGCTTCCATACCCTCTGCAGGCATGCCTCTCTCCCTGCATCTCTACGTGTTTGCCCACTTGGTAGATCTGCAAACCCCATACTTCTAGGATTTGTACGGAGACCTCATCATGTAAGCGTGATACGTCATTACTTCTATCTCCAGCCCCTCTCCCTTCTCTGGACAGTGAGCTGTGGGACTGAACGTTTCAAGCTTCTAATCATGGCTTGGTTTTTCTGCGTTACCCATGTCTTTTTTTTCTGTGTTCTGATGCTTTGACATCTGGGGCCCTGCTTTTTCCAGGGGGACTGCTCCTCCCATGGTTAGCCAATTTCTGGAGATAGTAAATAGCTTACCTTTCAAAGTATTTTTCACATGCAAACTAACCACTCCCGAGCTCACATCCCAACTAGCTTCGTTATCTGACTAGTCCCCTAAACCACTGTTCACCTGCACTAATTGCCTTAGGGCCAGGTCCCAGACAATCAGGGACAACCCCTATGCATGAGACCCCACTGAAATAATTCAAACTAGCCTACCCCAAACCTGCCTACCATGCCTTGTCTGTTCCCTTCTGAAGAAAACACAATGAAGACTCTTGTACCTACCTCTGCCCCATCCCTGTGGCTCTTAACCAACCCTGGTGCTTCTCTGTGTGGCCCCTGCATGGCATGGCCTCACCTCCTCTTTTGGGAACTGTGAGTTACAAAGTATCTATTCAATGGTAATCATCTCTTGATCTGTTGGCCTTACTAAACCTCAATTTTTCTACTAAAACACTATATTTTAAATCAGGCACACAATACCAAAAACTTTCTACCTTCAAAAGGCCATGTGGGTATAGGCAAGGGATTTATCAGGAAGTGTTCCTTCCTGAATATTCTAGGGGAAAACTGGGAACAGGGACTGGCCAGTCAGAGGCTGGGTAGAGTTATTAGATTTAATGTAATTTTTAAAATGCCAAGAAAATAGATAATATAATGCTCCTTAACCTGAGCATGGTGATTGTAAATGAAGGCCTGCTATATTTAAGTTTTGGTTTTTGAAGAATCTGTGATAATTCTCAGAAGCAGTTATTACTATTCATATGTTGATTTTAATTTCCAAAGTAACTTACAAAGATTTATTTTTAAAAATTTCTAGCCGCTACCATCTACCCCCTTTGACCTCACGACACATTTAAACATTGGGATGTGTGAAAGCATTTGGTGACAATCTTTGTTACACAGATGGCGCATGCCTCACCTCATCTACAAAAGTTGCTGAGTACATTGAGTCTTATTAGTTGAAAAAAAGTACAATTATTTTCATAAATTTAATCATGAATTTACTTCATGGTCATTTCAATTTGGCCTTTTTGGCAACCTATGGAATTTCTCTAGAATTCAAATCTCAACCATCTCTAGTAGGTAAAAAGCTTTCATTTTAAAACTTGTATCTTTTTATTTTTTCCTGGATAAAAAGGTGATTCTCCTTCTAAGAAGTTTCTGTCAACAGCCTTTGCCTAAGACTGACATTCCCAGTAATGTTTTCTCCTTGTAGTCATTCTAATGCTTTTTTTTTTTTTTTGCATTATCTGTCCCAGCCCTTTCTCTGTCCTCAATATATGACTATATGTCCTTCCTCACTGATGAGATGGAAGCTGTAAAGGGAAGACTCAGTTTTTCCTTTTCTTTGTGTAGTGAAAAAACCCATTCTTCTCTATTTTTCCCTGTGTTTCTTTACTTTCACAGGGATCACTTCCCTTTTGACACTTCTGATCACCAAATGTGTGGAGATCTATCCCTATACCAAGTAATTCTCCAGACATTACACCAGTGGGGTGTTCTGCGATTTAACTCAATTCTGAAAGTGTCTGCCTGGAAATGGTGTCATATCTCACAGATGAAGGACTCAGCCCTGCCAAATGTTTCCACCCCACTTCAGATGCCCATCACAACTGATAGATCTCCAGGTTACTCACAACTTCTGTCTGACTTGGCCACAAACCGAAGGTTCCCAGACCCCCGTCTCAGGTTCAATTAATTTGCTTCTTAGAGTGGCTCATAAAACTCAAAGAAACATTTTCTTACATTTCCCCATTTATTAAAGGATATAATAAAGTCTACAGATGAACATCCAGAAGAAGAAATACATAAGGTGAGGTCCGAGAGGGTTTTGAGCATAGGAGCTTCTGTCCCTGTAGAGCTGGGGTATGTCACCTTCCTGCTATGGATGTGTTTGGAATCTCCCTGAGCCTCATTCTACTGGGATTTTATGAAAGTTTCTTCACATGGGCAAGATCAATTATTAACTCCATTTTAGTCCCTCTCCCCTCTCTAGAGAACAAGACGGGTAGAGCTAAAAATTCCAAGCTTCTAATCATGGCTTGGTCTTTCTGGTGACCAGCTCACATCCAGAAGCCATCCAGAAGCCCGCCCAGAGCTGTTTCAATAGAACAAAAGAAACCCCTAGTGTTCTTATCACTTAGGAAATTACAAGAATATCAGGAGCTCTGTGAAAGGAACTGGGGGCAGAGACCAATATATATTTTCTATTACCTCATAGAAGCTGACTGATATGAAGGAGTTCTCTCATTCCTCCTCGGATTCTAAATTCTCTATTTCTGTGTTAAATTCTCTCATTTTCCTTCAAATACCAGAGGAAGGGGCTGTGGGAAAGTATTCTTCTCTTAAGCTAGATTCCTCCTATTGGCTCCTTGAAGAGAAAGGGCCCCTGTATTTATCACCTCCCATGCACCCATCCATCTAGCCAGTCATCTACCTAACAACTAATTACTGAGCGCCTACTATTTTAGGGAATCAGAAAAGCTTAGGACACTGTCCTTGTCTTACCAATTAGAAATCCAACAATTACAAAAGGGTGTACAAAAAAAAACCCTTAGATAACACAGAGGTGATGCTGACTTACTATGGCATAGGGTGGTGTTTCAGTTTTTTATTACTGTGTAACAAGCCACACCAAAATTGAAACAATTTATGATTTCTCATGATTCTGTAATCTCAGGTCAGCTTGACTGGGAAGCTGTCCTGCTTTATGTGTTGTCTGCTGGAGCAGAAAGTCCATGATGGTTCCCTTACTTACATGTCTAGTTATTCAGCTGAGAGGACTGGAACAGCTAGCTGCTGGCTCTTTCACCTTCCAAGTGGCATCTCCACCTGGCTTGTTTAGACTTCCTCATAGCAGCACAGTTGGCCTTCTTTTGGCAGATAGCTTCTAAGAGGGGGGCATAGAAACTGCTAGTTCTCTTCAGGCCTGGGCATGGAAGTCCTAGAATGTCACTTTCACTGTATTGTATTGTCAAAACAAGTCACGGGTCCAGACCAGATTCAAGAGGAGGAGACGTAGATTTCACTTCTTGAAGAGTGGAATCCATGCATGTACATGGTGGGAAGACATCTGTGGTAGCCATCTTTGGAAATTACTAAGGAAAAAAGGTCAGGGAAAGCATCATAAAAAAGTGATTAAATTGGCCAAGGAAAAATTGTCTAAGCATAAACTCCTTCTTTTGGTTTCTGTGGATAAGGACTTCTTGTCCCTATCTCACTTTTATTGCTTTTACCAACTCCTTATCCTATTGCTCAGAGAACCAAGTATGGTTCATGTCTGGCATAAGAGTAATACATGGAGAGGAGCTAGTTGAGATGTGATAAAGAATCTCTTATCCATATTGGGACCTTATTTTGATCGTCCTGACCCTTGATTTGTCTCTCTACATTCCTGGCATTTCTTTTTACACTTTGTAACACACCCTAGTCAATACCAAGTTATCAATAACTTAAAGAAGAGATGTGTCCCTTAGACAGGAATATGGAAACATGGACTGGAAACCTAACTATCTCTTTTCCTATAGGGCCAGAAATTCATTTCTGGAGACTCAAAACTCTGGAAATCATGTTGTATCTATGCAATATGCATTCTGGGAAATTATTTATTTACTGTTCTCTCTCTGGATTTAGTGAAATTTCTGTCTTTCTCAGTTGTTCTAAATGGACCTAAAGGTAGAGATTTAAGCCCATACTTGGGTCAGAAGTGGTGGTCCCCATCTCCACCTGACTTTCAGGGTCTGCATGGTGGTAGTGGCAGACCAATCAGGAGGAGTGCCCCAAGTGGGAGTTAAGAGAGTTTGGTGAGGGCTCTCTGGCCAGCCACCTCTAGCCACCACTCTTTGCCAGAGCCACCTCTTCTTCCCAAACTGGGAGGCTCTGCATTTTGCTTTCATTTCCTTACAGGAGACTGTTGCTAAAGTCTAAGTGGAGATGGAGGGTCTGAACAAAGGCAGTGCATTGGTGAGGAATGGCCAGGCATCTCTGTCTAGGCCTACCCTCCACCTCACATGCACACACTTGGACTCCCTGATCCTGGGACAAAGCCGCTCAGAGTTCTGCTTCATTTGCACAATTGCTTGTTTTTCCCTTCTTCTGGATCCCTGCACTTCTTCAGAGCACTGACAGCTCTTTCTGGGAGTGATCCTTTGCCTGGGAGCTTCACCATCTGAAATAGTCCCTCCTAAGTTGGATTGGGCTGTGTCTGGGAACATGTGGCAACTTCAGAATCCAGATGTCACTGTAAACCATCTAAAGACAAATGGGATGACATGGTTTGTTTTCCTTAATGAAACAGGGGTTAAACTGGAGATGAATACCATGAACTATGAGCCCCAAAGGACCTCTCCCTGTCAAGGTCCGAGCTGGGCAGGATGTCACTGAGAAGACCAAGCTGACTTTCCTTATCTAGAGAGTCCAAATGTTATTTGTTTTTGTCTTTTTCCCCAAACATGTTTGAGAACTAAATATTTCTGAGAGATTTTGATAGCAATGCTGGGAGAAAAATGGAAAAAAGAATCATATTAACTTTAAGAGTTGGAAATTACTCTCATGCACATTTTACAAAGGCATGGGGAGATGAAGACACTGGTCTGTGCTTACATTGTCAACCGTGGCAGAGATTTGAATTCAGGACTCTTTAGCCTGGGATGGCCTCTGCTCCCTGATTAGGAGCCCACCAGCCATGGGTGAGCTAGTATAAGCTCTAGGCAGGGCCTGCCCAGCAACCTATCCCTTGCTTTTTCTTTTCCTGATACAAACCCCAGTGACTTGGTTTGCTTTTCTTCCTTCTAGAGCTTCCATTACTCTCCCCTGGTTTTCTGCTCCCAATCTCAGATGCACCATGGCCTGTGGTGTAGCCAATTCCCTGCTTCCTTCCTGCTCTCCAAGGCAAGTACTTATTTCTTCTGTGCTTTAAGGGTTTCCCTGCAGGTCTCTACAAGGACACAGAGACAGGGTAACAGAAATAAGAGCTCTACAGACACTTCACACACCTGGCCTCAGGTATAGGGTACGTGACCCTTTTGTGAGATAGATATGGAAGGCTTGGTGGTCTTCAAACATCCATTTTTATTTCAGAAAGTGGAGCCCACTAGCTCCCTACTTTTCCCACTGTCTCCCAGCTTAGGGATGAAAATGTTTCTGTCCCTTAGGAAGCTTCTCTCCAGCCAGAAGACTGCAGCCTGGATAGCCACTGGAGATTTCCTGGGCAGTTTGCCTCTCTGGAGTCTTCCAGACTGGCAATCACTCAATTTCCTGGCTCTGCCATTCCCAACTTGTCCTCTGGGGGCACTGTCTTTGTAACTTGGCCCCAGTCCTTTGAGACCGCCAGAAGCCTGATGAAGTGAATGGTCAGTGGCCGCTGGTAAATTTAGATACTGGTGTCAAATGGCATCACAGGACACCAAAGTTTGAAGAAGTTGGTCCCATCCAGCCATGTCTCCAAGAGACTACATATTTTCTCAAAATTTAAAGCATTCAATTTCTTCCTGCCTAAGAAAAATCTCACAAGGGAGTCTGAGTCATGAATAAAGACGGGGATTGCTATGGATTTATTTTCCTTTTTCTTTATTTTCAGTGGAGAGGTGATACAATTAGGTTGGAATAGAATAGGTGATTGTCTCACCAGGTGATTCTTAGGGGGAAAGCAGAGATGGTGTAGCTGGAAAGTAGTCTAGTATCAGCCACAGCTGTGGAGTGGGAGGGAAATTGAGCATTCTCAGCGGGCAATGAAAGTCAGTTATTCATTACCACCAACACTTGACAGTACAGTGAACACATGACATTATATTTATGCTACATAAAATAACGTGATACAATTTTTACGACCCAATTTAATGCAGTAGAGGGTATCGGTTTAATAAAGACAAGGACAATAGAATTAAAATTATAGATCTACATAACAAAGGCTAGTAAAAAGCAAGAATTGCACTAATTTGACAGGAAATAGATAGCACTGTCATAAAGTTTGTAAAATGGAAAGAAAGTGTCTCACTCTGTATTTGTGTGAGTTAAGTTGACAGGTGCTGATCTGGAAGAGGAAAAAAGCAAAAACCACACAGCCATCTCTTCTGAATTCCCAGGCTGAGCACAAGCTCCCTGCATTTATTCCTTCCTCTGACAGAAAAACAGTCTCTGCTGTGAAAAACGGTAATGTTTTAACAACTATCTGACAAACAAGCAAACTTTCCTGTGGTTGTGTAAGATTTTTTCAAAGTTGAATTTCACTCCACTTTGGTACCTTGCTTACCTTCTAGATACCCGTGGCAACTGGCTGGAAATGGTTAACATAAATATAGGAATATAGCACCAATTGTTCCTGGAACCCATGGAGAGCCATGGGCTCAGAGATGAGGGGGATTTCTTTTTTTTATTATTATTAACATAAAATATATTATTAGCCTCAGGGATACAGGTCTGTGAATCATCAGGCTTACACACTTCACAGCACTCACCATCACACATACCCTCCCGAATATTCGTAACTCAAGCACCATCTCCATACCTCCCCCCCCTGCAACCCTCAGTCTGTTTTGTGATATTTAAGAGTCTCTTGTGGTTTGTCTCCCTCCCAATTCCATCTTGTTTCATTTTTTCCCTTCCCTACTCCCCCCAAACACTTCACTTTACCTCTCAAATTATGAGGGTGATTTCTAAGGACAAAAAAAAATGCGTGTGGTGTGGGGGTGGATTTCAATTTTATGCCACCTACCACATGTTAGCGGAGCTTCCTCTGAGATTCCGCGTCAGGGCTGGGCTTGGGGGAGAGGCAGAAAAGTATATGACCTGGTCCATGCCCTCAAAGAGCTCACCGTCTATAGGAGATGCAAGTTACTCTGACATGTTGGTTTTCTTTTAAGGGTTCAAGGTTGAGAGTAAATCCTAATGCTCTTTGTTCATTCTGTCTAAAGGTTTTCCCTAACCATGTTGCTAGGACCAAGTGCACGGTGGTGTTGGCTCCTTAGTGCTCTTTTTCCTTTGTCCATCAGTCAGTTCCCTTGAACTAGCCCCCTTCCTTTCCGGGTTTGGAGCAAACCTACCACAGGCTCCCGTTACTCCTCATGGCTATAGGAGTGGGTGTGGAGGCATCAGATATCTAACCCATGTCACTCCAGTGTCAAATCCTGAGCTCTTTCCTCTGTGGAGTGTCTCTCAGTCTTTGCCCCTCAGAATTCTAGGGTCCCCCTGAGGTTTTTTGAAGAGTGCTACAGGGAGGAAGAAGGGAGGCTGAGAGGCTGGGCCAAGACCCTCCCCTGGAATAATAGCAGGTATAACATAGCTCCACTTCCATCTGTTTTACACGTCAATTCTATAGGAACACTGTCAAATCCAGAACAGGCTCGGAGGATGGAGGCTGAGAAGCAATGAAGGATTTGATCATTTGACCAGGGTACCTCTGTGTAATGGTTAATTTGACTTGTCAGCTTGACTGGGTCATAGGGTGCCCAGATATTCCATTAAATATTATTCTGGATCTAGCTGTGAGGGTGTTTCAGAATGAGATAAGAACTTGAATTGGTAGATGAAGTAATGCATGTTGCCCTTCTCAATATGGGTGGACACCACCCAGTACACAGAGGACCTGAACAGAACAAAAAGCAGCAGGAAAGAAGAGTTTTGTCTCTGCTTGATTATTCGGTCAGGACATCAGTCTTCTCTCGCCTTTGTGTTGGGACTTTCACCATTATGTTCTCTAGTTGTCAGGCCTATGGGCTTGGACTGGAACTACGCTGCCAGCTTTCTTGGGCCACCATTGTGCAGATGGCAAGTTATGGGACTTTTCAGCCTCCATAACCACATAAGCCAATTCCTTATAATAATTCTCTTTCTTCCTCTCTTTATATGTCCTATTGATTCTATTGCCCTGGAGAACCTTGACTGATGCATGGCCTTAGGTCAGTTTCAGAAGAAGGGTGGGTGCAGAAGCCAGGCTGAAATGAGTTGATGGGAAATAAGGAAGTGGAAGTGGTAAGTATAAATGTATTTTTTCTAGAATGGATATAAGGAAGTACCTTGGTGGGAGGGGAGGAAAGGTTTAGAGAGAAAGTCCTCTGAGAATTAATGATTTTGAGGGTGGAGAGGAAGCTGTCCACAGGTTGAGAAGGAGACAGAAGAAGTATGTGTGGGAAGGACAACTGGTGGCACATCATTCACAGAACATGGGTGGGGAAGGAGTCAAGGCCACCACCAGGCTGGGTGAACTCAGACAAGTCACTTAACCTTTGGAGACTCCATGCCTTCACTTGTAACCTGGACATCACAGTGGCCACTCCACTGGCTTATAAGGATGAAATGAGATGGATTGTTTGAAGGCAGGTAACACAGAACATGGTACATAGGGGGCAGTCACTCCTCTCTCCCCTCCTTAGCTGACACGATACCCTGTCTCCTGGTTGCCCCATCTCTGTCTGCACCTGTGGGTTGAGTCAGGTAGATCAAGGTTTAAACCATGACTGTACCATGTACCAGCTGTTTGACTTTGGGCAGGTTATACCATCTACCCCAGGCTCATTACTGAAATCTGTAGAAATGGGAATAACATTTTTATTTCAGGGTTATTTGTGAAGGTTAAATGAGACAGTAGATATAAAGCACCTAACGAAGTGCCTAACTTACACAAGATATGGTTGAGAAAAACAGTTTAAGTGACCCAGTAGAGGCTAATGGCTTCATTCAGCTGATGGGCATCAGGGAGCACCCAACAGCCAGTTGACTCTCCAGAGGTTTTTCAGGGTGAAGAGAAGAGAGGGGTGTGTGGCCTTGTGACTTGGTGCAGGTAGTCCCTTTCATCACTAAGTGCTAGGAAGCCTATGCTTGGAGCTGTGCCTCTGGTTCGGGATCCTTGGTGCAACCCTGGGACAGTTCTTTCAAGCACTGTTGTTTAAACTTTGTACCTTGTCTGCTAGTCAAGGTGCAGGTGGGGAAGTGATAGCAGGAAAAGAAAAAAAAAGAGGAAAGAGGAAAGTGGGTAGGAGCTAAGGCTGAAGCCAGGAAACCTGGGAGCCCCCATCATGTCTGTTTTAATTCTTTTATAATATTAAGTAAATGTGTTGAAAGAATGAGAAATAAATGCATGTATGGCCTAGGACTTATCTTAGTGCTTTTAACTAGAATATGGAGTTATCCAAATGAAAATTCCTCTTACCCATGCTTGCTTTAAAAAACTATACAAGACTATGTAGATATATGTCTCCCAGGTTCCCCCCAAACTCTCTGCCTTACAGAATCACCCTTTAAATGTCAAACCAAAGTTGGTCAAGTTTCCTTCCTTGGTAATTGCAGGAATTCTGGCCCTTGATGGGGTTTTTCTCAAGAAGATCACACCTCACCTGCCAGTATTTTTGAGTTTTCTTCAAGAATGTTTGTGTGACCAAGACTGCATGGTACTGGCATAAAAACAGACACATAGACCAGTGGAACAGAGTAGAGAGCCCAGATATGGACCCTCAACTCTATGGTCAAATAATCTTTGACAAAGCAGGAAAAGATATCCAGTGGAAAAAAGACAGTCTCTTCAATAAATGGTGCTGGGAAAATTGGACAGCTATATGTAGAAGAATGAAACTCGACCATTCTCTTACACCGTACACAAAGATAAACTCGAAATGGATAAAGGACCTCAATGTGAGACAGGAATCCATCAGAATCCTAGAGGAGAACATAGGCAGTAACCTCTTTGATATCAGCCACA
>PISX010023067.1:0-30487 GCA_004024625.1 Mellivora capensis
ATTGTAAATGAGATCTCTTTGACTCATAAGGCTTTTCCTTGATATGCTAAGTTACTCAGGAGGTACTGCTAAATCAATGATAAACCTTGGGTTACATTTGGGTAAATGCTGTAACTGCTCTGGGGGTTCTATACATTTCCTGAAGTTTCAATGTTTTCATAAGGGTCATCACTTGGTATTTAGCCATGTCTATTCTGAGTTTTTGTCATTTGTAGTTGTTTTGGTTCTCTTATAAGATGAATTCCACCTTAAAGGAAATTCATATGGGAGACTTTCAGAACAAATACAGGTCTTTGATGTGTTAAAATCCTGGAGCTGAAATGGGTAAGAATTTCCAGAAGCAAAGCTGCACTCGGACTAAACCAGAATTAGTAAGGCGACTCAAGGTAAGAATGAGTCTCCAGGAGCTTTCCTAGAAAGGCTTATTGAAGCCTATAAAATGTATAGCCTGATTGATTCTGAGGCACCTGAAAATCAGAGGGCAGTGAATCTTGCTTTTGCCAGTCAGCCAGCCCCAGATATAGGGAGGAAATTCAGAAAATTGAAGGATTTGAAGGGAAGAATTTGAGTTAGTGGGAATAGCAGAAAAGGTGTTTAACAACAGGGATGTACAGGAAGATGAAAAACAGACAAAAAGCTGGTTAAGGTTTTGGCATTACATGAGGCAGGTAGGGAATGATAAATGGAAGGAAAAAACCTAAGCACAGAGAAGGCAGGTGGGAAGACTTAGATTCAGATCAGTGTGCTTACTGTAAGGAAAAAGGACATTGGGCCAGGGAGTGCCCCAAAAGGAAGATGGCAATGCTGGCCACCAGAGTAAAAATTAAAGTGGAGGGGAAATCAGTTGATTTTTTTGGTGGACACGGGAGCCCAGTTTTCATAATTACTTAAACCTATGGGAAAACTATCTGGAGGGGAAGTCTGGGTACAAGGAGCAAATGGCACAGAGAGACATAAATGGACAACAGAAAGGTCTTTAAATTTGGCCTTGGGAGTAGTTAAACATCGATTTTTGGTCCTCCCTAATGCCCCATATAACTTGATGGGAAGAGATCTCCTCCACAAGTTAAGAGCTGTCATTCAGTTCTCGGAAGGAGACATGACTGTAACCTTGAGACAACCCACTGTACAGGCGCTTATGGCAGCAGTAGATGAATACCTCCTTTATGAGCCAGTCTCAAAATCAGAGGAGACAAAGGAGGGGAGCCTTCTCCAAATCCTACAAGCCGAGTTTCCTGAATTCTGGGCAGAAGGGAAGCCCCCTGGCTTGGCCAGGGGACAACCTCCAGTGGTGGTACAATTAAAGGCAATGGCTATGGCTGTTAGCATTCGGCAGTACCCCCTTCCCTGGGAAGCAAACGAAGGGATCAGAAAACACATTAACCACCTCCAAGGAGACAGGATCCTAGTTCCTTGAAAATCTCCATGGAACACACTTTTGCTGCCCATCAAAAAGGCCAAGACTGGGGAGTACTGACCCATTCAGGACTTGCGGGAAGTTAATAAATGGGTTGAAGATATCCACCCGACAGTGCCTAACCCCTATACCCTACTCTCCTCCCTGGGCCCCAAAAGAACAGTGTATACCGTCTTAGATCTCAAGGATGCATTTTTCTGCATATCTTTAGCAAGGGAATCTCAGCCCCTTTTTGCTTTTGAGTGGTCCGACCCACAGGAAGGGTTTCAAGACCAGCTCACCTGGACAAGACTTCCCCAAGGATTCAAGAATTCACCCACCATTTTTGACGAGGCCCTACACGAGGATTTGTGTGAATACAGAACCTCCAACCCAGGAGTCACTCTGTTACAGTATGTTGATGACTTCCTGGTAGCCGCTGAGGACTATGAGTCATGTTTGCAAGGGACGAGAGCTCTCTTACAGACTCTGCAGGAAAAAGGGTATTGGGTATCAGCAAAGAAAGCACAGCTCTGTCAGAGCCACGCCACTTATCTAGGCTTTGATCTCCACGAGGGAGTGCGTTCACTGTATGAGTCCAGGAAACAGGTGATCACCCAATACCCCCGCCCTACCATGTCCTGACAAGTGAGAGAGTTTCTTGGGACAGTGGGCTACTATAGGCTATGGATATTGCGGTTTGCGGAGATTGCCCAACCTCTGTATGAACTGGCAAAAGGGGGGCTTACTCTGTTAGAGTGGACAACTGAGGTTGAAGGAGCATTTCAGGAATTACAAACAGCCTTACTGAGTGCCCCAACATTGGCCATCCCAGATGTTACCAAGTCCTTCCACTTATATATGGATGAAAAAGCAGGGGTGGCCAAAGGAGTTTTAACTCAGACTCTGGGGCCTTGGCAAATGTCAGTAGCCTATCTTAGCAAGAACTAGATCCAGTAGCAGCTGAGTTCCCCCCTTGCCTCTGCATAATTGCTGCCATGGCCCTCCTGGTCAAGGATGCAAGTAAATTGACTTTGGGCCAAAATCTCATCATAACCACCACACACACTATCGAGAGCCTTCTCTGGACTCCACCAGACCAATGGATGATGAACACCCCAGTGACAAGGTATCAGGCCCTCCTCCTCAACGAACCAAGAGTGACCTTCTGACCCCCGGCAGTGCTAAATCCAGCCATGCTGCTGCCAGAGGAGCTGGCTGACCACCCACATGACTGCGGGGAAGTCCTAACCCAAGTTGCAGGAATAAGGCCGGATCTCAGAGACATTCCCCTCCCAGATGCTGAGATGACTCTGTTCACAGATGGGAGTAGCTACATGGTCTATGGAAAGAGGTATGCGGGGGCTGTGGTGATTTCTCCTGAGCAGGATCTCTGGACAGTAGTCCTGCCACATGGAACTTCGGCACAAAAAGCGGAACTGATTGCACTCACTAAGGCACTGCAGATGGCCAAAGGTAAAACCGCCAACATCTATACGGACAGCAGGTACGCCTTTGCTACTCTCCATATCCATGGGGCTATTTATAAAGAAAGGAGCCTATTAACAGCAGAAGGAAAAGGAATTAAAAACAGAGGAGAAATATTGGCTCTCCTCCAGGCTATTTGGGACTCAAAAGAGGTGGCCATTATGCATTGCCTGGGACACCAAAAGGGAACCGATCTGATTTCAAAAGGAAACGAATTAGCAGATGAAGCCACAAAGCAAGCAGCCCGAGAAACAGTACAAGAACTAGTTACACTCCCGGCTCCAGCCCTACCAGAAAAACTGAACTATTCAGAAGAAGATTTAAAGTATTTACAGAAATGGGTTAAATTGGACTATGAAAGGGACTGGGCTAAGACTAAAACAGGAAAAATAATTCTTCCTCGAAGACTAGGTAAGAAGTTAATAGACCAGATACATCAGGGTACTCATTTGGGGATAACGCAAACTCAAGGAGCTTGCTTATAGGCAAGCAGTTCCAGGTTTCTAAATTAGGGCGTATGGTTCAGGATGTTGTTGATAGATGTGCTCAATGCCAGGCAGCTAATGTGGGAAGAACTAGAATGGGAAGAGGGAAAAGAAAAGAGGTAAGGAACCAGGAATTTATTGGGAAATAGATTTTATGGAAATGAAACCCAGAAAATATGGGCACAAATATATGTTAGTTTTTGTAGATACCTTTTCAGGCTGGGTGGAGGCTTTTTCCACCAAACATGAGACGGCAGGAGTGGTAGCCAAAAAGCTACTAGAAGAAATAATTCCTAGGTTTGGGCTGCCTCTCGCGATTGGGTCAGACAATGGCCCTGCATTTGTGAGTTCAGTCTCACAAGCATTGGCCAAAGCCGAGGTCACTAATTGGAAACTACATTGTGCCTACCAGCCTCAGAGTTCCAGGTAAGTCGAGAGAATGAACCGGACTCTTAAAGAGACCTTGACAAAGCTAATTCTGGAGACTGGTGGTGGATGGGTGTATCTCCTTCCTTTTGCCCTCCTCAGGGCATGATGTACACCCTATTTAAACAAGGTGACCCCATTTGAAATAAGGTTCGGGAGACACCCCTGGTCTGTTCTTGGCTACAAGATGTTGCCCTAGCAGAAATGACTGATAAGTCTGTACTCCAGTCACAGCAGGCATTACAGTCTGTTTTAAAAAGAGCCCACATGGGGATCCAAACTTCCCGCACTGAGACAGAGATGGAGGTGGAATCACATCCTTACCAACCAGGGGACTTGGTTTGGATAAGCCACCACCAAATGGGAAATTTGGAGTCTTGCTGGGAGGGACCATTTACTGTCATCCTGACCACCCCCACAGCAATAAAAGTAGAAGGCAATAGGGCCTGGATTCACACGGGTCATGTCAAACGAGCCAAGGACGAGGACGCTCCCCAGAGATGGAAGCTGCAGCCGGCAGACCCTGCTGACCGTGGACTAAAGCTAAGACTCAAAAGACTATGAGTCTATTGTTGCTCCTATTGTTACCTGGTTGTCTATTGTTGCTCCTATTGTTACCTGTTTATGTAAAGTATAGGTGGGAAATTACATGAACGGAATTAGGAAAAATAGAAAAGGTTATACAAAGTGTTGAATGGTTAACTCATCAGCCGACTGTACACTAATGTCATTTGTACAAAAGAAAATTAGAGCGATAAAAATGTTACTCTTACATGCTCAATATAACCCCTTACAACAGGTGAACATAGAACTGGCTGAAAAGTCAAGGATTTGACTAATTTCCAAAGTAAAGGGGGGAATGTAGGGGCTTGGTTGGGCAGAGGGAGCCCTTTGGCTGTGGGCTTCGGTTGACTCCGCCCCTCCCGGAGGAACTTACTTGCATACCCTGGATACAGGGGCGGGCCAACAGGATGGAGACATCCAATCAGTGGGGTGGGCATATATTTACTATGGTGAGTTGAAATCTCATTGGCCACCTGTGTGTGGGCGGGGCTCAACCACCTCTATAAAGGTTGGTCTGTGAGGCTGGGTGTGGGGGAGTAGTAGGAGGAGTAGCCGTTAGAGTAGCCCTTAGGATAGTCATTAGAATAGCCATTAGGATAGCCGTTAGGGTAGTCATTGGGAGCAGCGTCGTCATGGTCCTTGGGAGCGTCGTGGTCGTCCTGGTCATTGTAGTCGCCACAAGCGGCCTCGCCACCCCAAGCTGCGGCACCACCACGAGCGTCCTCGCTGCCAGCAGCCGTGGAACCCGGCGAGCAGCCTCGCCGCCCCGAGCTGGGGCACCGCCTCAAGTGGCCTCACCGGAGCAGCTTCATCAGCGAGCGGCCTCAGCAGCGAGTGGCCTCGTCCAGAGCGGCCTCGTCGGAGCAGCCTTGTCTGGGGTGCGGCCTTGTCAGGGTGCGGCCTCGTCCAGAGCGACCTCGCAGGAGCAGCGTCGTCTGGGGAGCGGCCTCGTCGGGGTCGTCGTCATCGCCTCTTCATAAGAGATGGCCTCGCCTGGTCAGTTTGATTTTTGATGCTTGGCCCGAAATAAAGCTTTGCTTGACTTTCGCTTTGCATCAGTCTCGTTCCTTTGATCATGGACCCTAACACTCAGGAACTCTCTGTTGTCAATGGCTACTGTATTGAACAGCACAGAATTTCCATCACAAAAAATCTTATTGGACAGTGTTGTTCATTGCATTGACATTGGAATTTTTATTTGCAAATATTTGTTGTTTGAATTTTATTTTATTATTTTTTATAGTGAACATTGTATATCTATAAGTTAGATCCTATTTTTTTTTTATTTCTTTTCAGCATAACAGAGTTCATAGTTTTACACCACACCCAGTGCTCCATGCAATGCGTGCCCTCCACAATACCCACCACCTGGGTCCCCCACCCTCCCACCCCCCGCCCCTTCAAAACCCTCAGGTTGTTTTTCAGAGTCCCTAAACAACCTGAGGGTAGATCCTATTTTTTATTACAAAATCGTGAGTATTTTATCACAACATTAAATTTTATCCTATTTTAGATGACTTAATATAACTATACCCTAATGCACTAGCTATGCAGGCTATAACTTTTTTCCCTTATAAATCTGAAAAGAACTTTGTGTATAACATATTTTTATATTGGGGTTATTTGAGAAGGTGGCTCAAAAAATGTTTGTCAGTTCCCAGTTGGGGTAACTTCAGAGGGGCTTCCATATATGATCAAAGCGGCCTTCTCTTTTTCTTTTTCTGCCTGAGAGAAGGCTGTCTGTGGAAAGCATGGGGGAAGGTTTGTTTACCTGGGGCTTCATTTCTGTGGCATTGCCTCCTTGTAACAAAACCCTCCACTCTACTCGTTTTGCCTTGCCAAGTTCATGGGATGTGTCTCTTCTATGTCCCTAGTCTGCCCTTGCAGAGAGCATTGGCAGCAATTTTTTTTTTTTTTTTTTTTTTGGTACATGAACAAATTGGAATCCCCATTTCATTTCACTCTGCAAACTCAAGGTGCTTTACCTTTTGGTATCTCCATGTCTAACACAATTCTACTCTGAGTAGGAGCTCAATATTATTTTAATTTTTAAAAAATACAACCTGAACTGATTTCTCTTCAGCTTTGCCCTGTTCCTTTAAAGGTGGCATACACCATCCCCTGCACAGAAATGCCCAAGGCCCTGGAACCGGCTCCTGTGGGTGGGATCCCTCAGGCTAAATCCTGAGCAGTTTTGCCTCACCAGCTGCTGTCCATTATGACACAATAATGGACTTTCAGATGCTTGCCTTATGCGATGTGTGCTTCTTGTAACTTCAGCCTGGTTCCTGGGATGATGCCAGTCTTAACTTGTCTCTTTTTTTCACTCTGTGTCTGCACCCTGCTGTTCCAGGTGACAGACCAAGCCTGAGCCCAGCCCAACCATCCCCAGTCTAAGCCACAGGCCTTACCCCATCATGTTTACTCACATTTATCCAAAGAGAATTCCTCCATGCATTCCCCACCATTTGCTGTCCACTTATTGAGATTTTTATAAGCCATTAATTTTATTTCCATAGAAAATAGAACAGTGGGATTCCATCTACAGACAAGTTGTTCTGCATGGAAATATTTTTTTTAGAAAAAGGGAATATTACACTATAAATCTGTCACATAAAAGTGATTTCCTATTTCTGTCTTAACTTGGATGCATCTGAACAAGAAATATTATCTTTCTTCTATGTGCGGTGTTCTCTAACTGTCCTGTTTGTATGTTTAATGAATATATTTAATGACAAAGCTAGGGAAGGAATGACAAATGGGGACATAGAAGGCTGGATAAAGATGCTGATAGATACAGACACCAAGAAATCCACAAGAAAATGTAGGGCATAGCTTAGCTTCTTATTCTTCCATTACTAGTGAGATGAGCCCTTTGCTTCAACATGCTTCAACTAATGATTCCACACTTTCAGAGTATCTTCACTCTACAAAGGGGAGGGAGTGTCTGACACCATTCCTATTCACAAAGAGCACACAGTCTGGTGAGAGTGACAGACAGGAGAACTCACCACGTCAGCACACTCAGGTATATGAAACAGGGCAGCAAAGGATGGAGGAGAAACACAGGATATATTTGAAGACTTGAAAGTAGCTCAGAATTGCTAAATCATGGGCTGGAATGTACCTAACAAATGTAAATAAATATATATGTGTGTAAACAAATAAATATATGGGGAAGGAGGGAGAGAGAAACAATCCCAGTATTATATGTTTCAACATTATCAACAGGATCCAAACCATCACCATCTTTCCAATCTGCCATCAGATCCATCACTTACATACACTACCAAAAATTTCTTGCCTCTATTTCTCTCCCAACTCTCCTTCTTTGTGGATCAGAGTTCACTGTTCTCAAATAGGGTCCTAATCTGGACTTTCCATTTCTTCACTACCTACTACAGTTCTCTCTGTTTCTCACATCATCATGTTCAATTAAAATAGCTTGTCCTAACATTATTTCTGATCTAGTAAGTTAAAGAAGACACTCTGGTCTGGTTGTCAAAAAAAGAAAAAAATATTTTATTTATTTATTTGACAGAGAGAGAGAGAACACAGGTAGGCAGAGAGGCAAGCAGAGAGGGTGGGGGAAGCAGGCTCCCTGCAGAGCAGAGAGCCTGATGCAGGGCTTGATCCCAGGACCCTGAGACCATGACCTGAGCCAAAGGCAGAGGCTTAACCCACTGAGCCACCCAGGCACCCCTGGTTGTCAAAATCTTAAAACAAACATACAACCCCAAATTATTTTACTTGTGGTAGTGAATGGGATCTTTACCAAACATTTTCAGTTCTCCTTGTTGCAAGCACAGAATAGCAGGACAATTCTCTGCCGCCTTGGAGTGAGATGTCACCATTTTACCTAAAACTAAACCCTAAGTGATACACACCATCAAGCAAAAATTGAGGAGCCATTGTTTGATTTTCCTTGGCAACCAGTAATGTTCAAGATAGTGACTGCTGGATCATCAGGGTCAATCTAGAATAGCAGAAACTGAGTTTCAATGACCAATGACATGCTACCAAGACTATGACAGCAACAACAACACACGCACAATGTAGTATTATCTTAGCGGCTGGTGAAGAGGCATTAAGGATACAATTATCACAGACCAGAAGGAAAAGAAAGCTTGTTACCTAGTAGCAGACTTTTGGTAAAACTGCTGCTTGCCATAACTTCAAAGGCAAAAAATAAACCCAATGAATGTCTTTTTAACATTGAAATACTTGCAGTTTCCTGTGCAGTAGTAAAAGTAATACAGAAATCTTCTGTATCCTTTCCTCAGGTTTCCCCAAGCATAGCATTTTGAAAAATTATAGCATAATAGCACAACCAGGATATTGACATTGATACAATTCCCTTCTTAATCATACTTCCCCATTTTTACTCGTGTGTGTGTGTGTGTGTGTGTGTGTGTGTGTGTGTGTGTTAGGGTCTATACAATTTCATCCACCACTTTACAGTTATTGAAAGCACACTGCCATGAGGATCCCCTATTTTGCCCTTTTATAACTACACCCACTCCCTTCAGTCCTCTTCCCCAACCCCTGGAAACTATTAATCTGGCTTACATTTCTACAGTTTTGTTATTACAAATAAAAACATACCAAATATAACCTGCTGAGATTGACTTTTTCACTCAAAATAATTCCCCAGAGATTCTTCCAAGCTGTTGCCTGTACCAATGCGTAGCTCTTTCTCATTTCAGCTTTAGTTTGCATTTCTTCAAGGGCTAATGCTGTCGGACAGTTTTCACGCCCTTCTTTGCCATTCATATATATGCATTGGTGAACTGTCTGTTCATCTTTAATGGGGGTTCTGAGGCCCAATCACGTGGTGTGTGGGAGGGGAATTTTGCACATTACCAGGAAACTGCAACATCAGCGGGGTGCTTTAGAATTTAACTGAATGCTGACATTGTCTACCTAGAGATAGAGTTAGATCCCACAAAGTGAGGTTCAGTCTTTCAAGACCACTCCCCCCACCCCACACTGGCAATACAGTCTTTCAGAAGCCTGGGTTACTGCTTCCAACCATCAGCAAAAGATTCCAAGTTCCAAAACCCCTTTCTTGAATTACTCTAATTTGCCAGAGAGCTCACAGAACTCAAACATTTTACTTACTGCATTGCCAGTTTATTACAAACAGATCTAACTCAGCCACAGCCAGATGGAATAGATGCCCAGAGCAAGGAATGGTGAAGGGTAGTTCATAGAGCAAAAGTGTTTCATTTTAATGAAGTCCAGTATCTCAATTTTCTTTTTTGATGCATCATGTACTTGGTATCAAGTCTAAGAATTCTTTGCCTGGCACTATAAACTAAGATCTTCCTCCTATGCTTATTTCTAAAAGGTTTATACTGTTTCACTTTACATCGTCTATAATCTTTTTTTTATCTTATTTTATTTTATTTCTTTTCAGTGTTCCAGAATTCATTGTTTATGCACCACACCCAGTGCCCCATTCAATACATGCCCTCCATAATACCCACCACCAGTCTCACCCAACCCCCGAACCCCTCCCCTCCAAGACCCTCAGTTCATTTCTCAGAGTCCATAATCTCTCATGGTTTGTCTCCCCCTGGATTTCCCCCTACTCACTTCTCCTCATCTCCCAATGTCCTCTGTGTTATTCGTTATGCTCCATAAGTAAGTGAAACCATATGATAATTAATTCTCTCTGCTTGGCTGATTTCATTCAACATAATCTCTTCCAGTCCCATCCATGTTGATACAAAAGTTGGGTATTAATCCTTTCTGATGGAGACATAATACTCATTGTATATATGGACCACATCTTCTTTATCCATTCATATGTTGAAGGCATCTTGGTTCTTTCCACAGTTTGGTGACCGTGGCCATTGATGCTATGAACAATGGGGTACAGATGGCCCTTCTTCTCACTACATCTGTATCTTTGGGGTAAATACCCAGTAGTGCGATTGCAGGGTCATAGGGAAGCTCTATTTTTAATTTCTTAAGGAATCTCCACACTGTTTTCCAAAGTGACTGCACCAACTTGAATTCCCACCAACAGTGTAAGAGGGTTCCCCTTTCTCCACATCCTCTCCAACACTTGCTGTTTCTTGTCTTGTTGATTTTGGCCATTCTAACTGGTGTAAGGTGGTATCTCAATGTGGTTTTTATTTGAATTTCCCTGATGGCTAATGATGATGAACATTTTTTCATGTGTCTGTTAGCCATTTGTATGTCTTCTTTGGAGAAGTGTCTGTTCATGTCTTCAGCCCATTTTTTGACACGATTATCTGTTTTGTGTGTGTTGAGTTTGAAGAGTTCTTTATAGATCTTGGATATCAGCCCTTTGTCTGTAGTGTCATTTGCAAATATCTTCTCCCATTCCGTCTTTGCTTTGTTGACTGTTTCCTTTGCTGTGCAGAAGCTTTTTTTTTTTAATTTTTTTTTAAATTTATTTATTTGTCAGAGAGAGAGGGAGAGTGAGCGAGTGAGCACAGGCAGACAGAGTGGCAGGCAGAGGCAGAGGGAGAAGCAGGCTCCCTGCCGAGCAAGGAGCCTGATGTGGGACTCGATCCCAGGACGCTGGGATCGTGACCTGAGCCGAAGGCAGCCTCCTAACCAACCGAGCCACCCAGGTGTCCCTGTGCAGAAGCTTTTGATCTTGAAGTCCCAAAAGTTCATTTTCGCTTTTGTTCCTTTGCCTTTGGAGAATATCTTGAAAGAAGTTGCTGTGGCCGATGTCAAAGAGGTTACTCTTCTGAGTTAATTTTTGTATAAGTTGTGAGGTTTATATTCTCTTTATTTTTTCTTTATTACTTTTTTATTCTTTTTTCTTTTCTTTTTTTTTCTCTTGCGGACAGAAGTCCAGTTGCTGCAGACTATCTTCCCTTCCTGCTTAGTATCTTTTTCCAGTTCCATCAACCTGCCTAATTGTCTCTTGGTGGAAGAGAGGAGCCTTAGACCCATAAGGGAAGGAGAGGAAACTCCTTTGTTGAGTTGGCTTTGTGCTTTATGCCTTTGTCAAAGACAAGTTGAGAATATTTGCCTTGGTGTATTACCGAGTCTTCTATTCTTTCCCATTTCACTATGTTTGTTCCCATCAAATATCATATTACCTTGATAACTATGGCTATATTGTAAGCCTTAATAATAAGTAGAGTACTTCTTTCTACTTTATCTTTCCTTGTCAAAAATGCTTTAGTTATTCCAGGACCTGAGCCTTTCCATATAAACGTTAGAATAAGCTTGTCTGCATCCTCATGAAAATTTTTGCTTGGTATTTGTTAAGAATTGTATTAAATCTGTAAATCAATTTTAGGCAGAATTGAAATCTTTATGATATTGAGTCTTCCATCCCATAAACAAGGTGTATCTGTCCGTTTACTTTGGTGTCCTTTGAATTATTTAATCATCATTTTGTAATTCTTTGCATGGGTGTTTTTACAAGCACGTTTAAGTATTTAATTTTCCTTGGAGTATTTAAATGTTATTGTGTTATTACTTTTGCTTTGTGAACAGCACATTCTTTATTAGTAGATAGGAATGTGACTGGTTTTGGTGGTAAACTTGTATCCTATGACACTGTTGAGCTTACTGATTACTTCTAAGAGCTTTGTATGGACTCCATGGGATTTTATCCATGGACAGTTATGTCATCTGCAAATAGGAGTACCTTTATTTCTTCTTTTCCAATATGTATGTCTTTTCTCCCTTTTTCTTGCCTTATGGTACGGGCTGGAAATAACTTCTAGCTCTACGATGAATAAGAATAAAAAAAGATAGATATCTTTTTCTTTCTTTTTTAATTTTTGAGGAAAAGCATTCAGTGTTTTACTGTTAAGTATAATGTTAATTGCAGGATTTTGTGTATATGCTTTTCACCAAGTTGTGATCATTTCCCTCTACTCAGAGCTTCCAACAGCTATTTTTGGAGCTTCTGCAGCCTTGTTTTTGTTTGCCTTGTATATCTGGTGTTGCTGGGCTCCCTCTGATCCCCGCTGATACTGTCAGTCCAGGTCCCCATCATGTATCTTCCACTGAGTGGTGGCTATGGTGGGCTCTCTCCACTGATGTACCCCAACTCAGTGGAACAAGCTGTTGAGGAAAAAGAGGCTTGCTGTACCAGGACACTTGGTGTGTCTGAGTATCTTTTTCCAGTTCCATCAGGCTGTCAAAGTGTCTCTTAGGTGGAAGAGGGGAGCCTTAGATCTATGAGGGAAGGAGATATCCTTGGATTTTTAAATCTGGTAGGACTGCCACTCAGTCCCCCTTATCTGTGGTGTCACATTTACCTATGCTGTCAGAAAGACTCATGCTCGATGTACTATATTTTGACTAACTGAACATAATAATAAAAATCTAATGACCATCCAATGTATTCTCTAAGACAACTTTATTTTTCTTGAATAAAGGCCTCCTTTGGTAAAACAAAACAAACAACAACAACAAATAAACACACACATGCACACAAAAACCTCATGTTCAATTTGGGAAAAGAATGAGCCCATCTGGATTACCTTCTCTTTCTGAAGTAGGGGACCTGGAAATACCAGGTCTGAGTAGACTTCCTCCCTTGGATACAGGGTTTTAAATACCCTGTTGTTGGGGCACCTGGGTGGCTCAGTTAAGTGTCTGCCTTCAGCTCAGGCCATGATCCTGGGGTCCTGGGATCTAGCCCTGTTTTAGGCTCCCTGCTCAGCAGGGAGTCTGCTTCTCTCTGTCCCTCTGTCCACCCCCACCCCCTTGCTCATGGTCTTTCTCTCTCTCACTCTCTCTCTGTCAAATAAATAAAATCTTTAAAAATAAATAAGTAAATAAATACCTTATTGTTGTGTTTGTTGTTCTTCCATTCTTGAAGTCTCAAAATAGCTTACCTTCTTTTCACCATTCAGAGTTCCTATTTAGATTTATCTTGTGCCATTTTCAAGGATTAAAGTTGTGCTTATCAGGGAGAAGTAAAAACAAAACAAAAAAGAGATGGCCTATGCCATGACGTTCAAACAAAAGGTCTAAAACAGAATTTTAGTATGAGTTCTTGTCTTTAGTAAACTTTTATGTGAAGGGAAAAGAAGAAACAAATTAAAACATAATATCATGTGATATTTCTCATTGGTTGTATTTGACAAGTTATGAGATGTTGGGGTGCCTGGGTGGTTAAGTCAGTTAAGCATCTGACTCTTGATTTCAGCTCAGGTCATGATCTCTGGGTCATAAGATCAAGCCTCATGTCTGGCTCCATGTTCAGTGGGGAGTCTGCTTAAGATTATGTCTCTCCCTCTCTCCTTCCCCTTCTACCAGCTCACTCTTGTGCATGTTCACTCTCTCAAGAAGAAGAAGAAGAAGAAGAAGAAGAAGAAGAAGAAGAAGAAGAAGAAGAAGAAGAAATAGTAATAGTAGTAGTAGTAGTAGTAAAGGAAAGAATTGGCCTATCTTGAAACACATAAAAAAAGAAAAAGAAAAACTAAACAAAGGGAAATAGAAATGGACCAGGAGCTTGGGGACTTGTCACTACAGTAGGTGAGTGTTTATAACAAGACCAGTAAAATGTAAAACCAGAAAAGACCTTGGGCTGGAGTCGAATCAGTGTATGGTTCTCATAAGTTTCTGAAAGGAAAAAGAGTCTCAGAATCACGTTTTTTTGGTTTTTGTTTGTTTTTATGGGGAGAGAAAAGCTTTTTTTCCCTCCTGTTTTGTAATAACCTCCAATAATATTTTGGTCAATTGTTATTATAGCAAAATCCAGCTTATCCAGACAAATATTCCATTGATGGTATAATGACTGCCTAGAAAATATGGAAACTAGCACTTGAAAATCACCCAATTAATACTTTTCATGACTTTATATTCCATCTCCAGATATAGTCCTCCTCTAATGGTACAAACCTGTCATATACAGAGCAGTTGTGAAATGAATATTTTCTAGAAAGATGCAGTGAGCCATTTAAAAACAATAAAGTTTTCTTTATTTTAGAAAATATTTCTGTTTTATGTGTAATCTCTTTAAATTCTATGATGTTCAATTTGATATCTCAACATATTTATCATCCTTCTTGCATGCTGAATATCAACATATCAGATGGTGAATAAAATAAGTAGTCCATAAGATATATACATCCCAGTTTACAGTGACACCATCATCAATGCACTCAGTGATCCCTTGGACTTCCTAAACTATAATTAAAATATTTTATGTTGGAAGACATGCACCTTTGTATTTTTGTGACAACAAATGTTTAAAGTCCTCTTATTACTCCTTAATATGCCCCAATCTTAAGCCACACAAACTCCTTCCTCTTCCTAAGGAGACCTCCTGCTCCTCTCCCTTCCATGCCTTTGCTTTTTCTTTTCCTTTCATCTTAAATTGTTACTCCATTTCATTCTGTGGTGCTGTCACTAGGTCATATGTCTAGATTTTGTTATTTCCTCTAGGAAGGAATTCTTGTTGTTGCCACTCCACCCAAGATGGTGCCATCTACCCATGTTGTAATGTATTCCTTCTATAAACTCCATAGATAATTTAAGCTGTATGTGCTTTAAAATGTTCTTATAATATCTTCTAGAATGGATGTCCCTCCAGATAGAAATCATTCCTTACTTAAGTATATTCTTATTCGATGAACCCTAAAGTAGTATTTGTTGAATCAAATAGAATTAAATCAAATTTCTCCTCTAATTTACTTAGGGAAAGAACTTGTCCATGGTGGGTTAGTTATTCATCAGTTAGACCAAGGCAGGGAAACACCATTCATTCCAATGTGACCAACAGTCTTTAAACTAGCATCCTCCTTCAATTTATTAGCAAATTTACTATTTATGCCCTTATCTAACAAAAGCTATAAATCTTAGCCATATGTTCTCCATCTTTCTTGGTAGGAGTGAAATTATTTTATTGTAAATAAAATTGGAGAGACATAAAACAGCTAGCTGCCCTCACTTCAGCCTTTGGAGGAGTTTGGAATGAGAACCTCACTATTAAGACCAGTCAGACTAAGCATTGGTTCTGCCATGAAAAAAGATTAAATTAGCACCAAAGTCATATTTTCCTCCTTGATGATTCTAAAGAGCACAGACTTGTGGAAAACAGTACTATGAAAAACTAAAGGCATGTGAGAGACAGTAATATAGAGAGGATCAACAGATTTGATATCAGGTAGAATTGAATTTGATTCTAATCTCTGTTGCTCGTGAGAGGTTTACCTCATCAAGTTAGTGAGGTCTTGTGTCTCTTTCCAAAACTCATGCTCAGCCATTAGTCCTTACAGCCTTCTATCGTCATGATTGTAATAGTTACTATAGGTCAAGTGGTAATAATAAATAAGCCCAAAATTTTAGATGCTGAAGAACAAGAAGTTGATTTATTTCTCATTTGACAGTCCAGGGAAAGATTCAGTCCCCTATGCCATTCACAGCTGCTCTGCTATCTTTACCAACTGGCTTCCCAGATTACCTGCACTTTAACACTGTAGTCAGGCGGAATCTGAAAATTTCTCCAGAAATATCCTGGAAGAATACACGAAAATCTTGGTTTTTTGTTGTTGTTGCTGTGGTTTTGTCTTTGTCTTTGTTTGTTTGTTTGTTTTTTGTTTTTTAATGGATCAGCCCTGAGAATGGCACAAATAGTTTCCTTTTACATATCACAGGAGAGGGCTTAGTCACATGGCTACCCCTAACTGCAAAGGAGGCTGGGAAATGTAAATATAGCTGCTTGCCCAGGAGGGGAAAAAAAAATAAGATTTTAGTAAGCAGCTAATGCTTTCTGCCACAAGATTCATGTTATATATTGAAGTTGCAAATGCATTTGAGACATGGTCCAAAAGCTCCAGCAGCTAACAATCTAGAGAAAAATCACTTAACTTGCATTACGTACAATAATGAAATAATAGATGGCATGTATTTATTTATTCTTCATGTTCCTGGTTCTGTCACTGCATGCTTTATGTAGATTATTTTCTTTAAAACACATAGAAAAGGAATCAATGGCATCATAGAAATATATAGAATATATATGGAACTATGAGGCAGATTTAACACACTCTTTCTTTTAGAGAGTTACTTGAACTTTTTATTTGCCAATTCCTTACCTTAAAATCAGCAAACTCCTTATTGCAAGGCATTGTTTTTAGGATTATGTGAAATAATGTGTATCAGGGACCAGGACTCTTGTTTTGATTATGTAACAAAAGAAGCTAGCTAGTAATTATATTGTCATGCCCCCAACTCCAGACTATAAAGCTGCCTTTAAAAGACAGTTACCTTAACAAGAACATTTAAAAATTCTTCTTGTAGTCATCGATGAACATATTTGCATTCTAGTAAAAAAAAAAATTGTGGGCATAAGTCATGGGTGTCACTTCAGGGCTAGTGACTCTAAGAAGCTTTTGAGGCTTTTCCTCTCTCACCTACAAGCCCCCCCCCCCCCCCCCCCCCGCCTACTGGTTGGAGACTTCAAGACCCCAGGATGATGGAGTCACAGGATGAAGGAAACAGGGTCCCTGAGTCACCTTGAAAAAAAAGCAACCTGCTAACCAGGGAAACAACAGTGTAGAATTATGTACAAGAAAATAATCTTCTATTATGTCAGCCACTGACATTCTGTAGTTTATTTGCTTGAACAGTGTTATTGAAACTAATGCAGTGCTTAATCAAAGTTATAATATGGCAAAAATAATACATCAACTATTAACAGTACTGTGTTTAGTTTATTGCATTATAGCTTATATGCCCTGGGTCCCAACAAGACAATAATATGCTTGAAATCTTATCTGGTAACTCTTAAAGCTATTAATCACTTCTCTTCCCACTGCCTCCATATTCTGCCTTCCCCCCACCCCCAGTTCTATCCTTAATCTAAGATAAGAATTTTGTTGTAAGAAATCCCCCACCTGTCCCTGCTGTCTCCATCCCTTCGGGAATTCAAGGCTTTATGATATAAATTGGGTTTTGCCTTTGATTTACTTTTTCATTCAAAATAATACTTGATGGGTACCATACTAGCACAGGAGACAAAATTATGAGCAAAAAAACGAAGGTGATTTTTTTTTCCTCTCAGATCTTACATTTCATTGACAGAGAAGGAGATTAACAAAAAAGTCACACACCCAGTTGTTCAGATACAGGACCCACAGTGGACACTGCCATGTCTTAACTTTCATGTGGATGTAAATCACGCCTGCATTTCAGCAATTCAGTTGTTTTCAACACTGGGTCAAATATAACCGTTAAATTATCCAGATTAGGCATATTAAATAACACTAATTTTAGGGAAGTCCATCACAGCTAATAACTTCCACAAATTAATAAGTAATAAAATTGAGGTATTGGAGTTCAAAAGATACTTGGCTGACATATTTCGTCAAAGGTAACTGGGAAGTAATTATTTATTGTGTTCCATCATTCACTGTAATAGGAACATTCATCCATGGGATGAATCCTTAATAATAACATTCAGCAGTAATGAATCATTTGGTATACATCTGAGATGTATTGTTTCCGCTTGATAAATTGGGAACTTATTATAAAACTGTGTCTCCAGGCCTGTGAGCCTAGAAGTAAAGTCAACACTGCAAGTTGAGTGTGAAAAGTTCTCCTGAATTTATTCCCATTTGCTAGAACTCTATCCCATCAAAGTCTACATTTCTAGTTTAAAGATTTAATATTTTTCAGAGTGTTTCTTTGTTTTAAATGATTTATAGTGATGGCTCAGCCCAGGAAATATTCCTGATGGAGTAGTGACTCTTGGGTTTCAGTTGTACTAATGTGAGAAACACATGCAACACTCCCAGCCAGGAACCATCTGTCCACCCCTCTCCTTAACACCAGTGTTCTTCTGATTGGGACTGGTTTCCTCTTCCATCTCCATGGCTATGGGCTAAGAGAAAATTCAGCCTCAGAGATGTACATCATGCAGAAACTTTCAGAGTTCTAAAATGAAGATGAAGAGTAATTCCACAAAGGAATATGTCTACTTGCCTCTCAAGGCCCTTCCAATGCCTCCTCATCTGTAAATGCCCCTTATCAGAATTAATTTCACCTTTTCTTAAAGTCTCAAAGGTATCCATATGCATATCTTAATGACTTTGGTCTTAATTTTATTTATGTTTTTTCCAAGAGGAAAAAGCTAGCAATGATGAAAAAAATTTGAATATGATGAAATGAAACTTATAAAAGCCAGGATACTTCCAAATATGTAACATCACTACTTCCCAACACACACACATGCACAGAAAACACACAAACATAAACGTATGTTTTGTATGAATGTGTACAGCAGCATAATTTTTGATCTTTTGGGATTTTATCCAACCTGTATCATTGTTATCAGTCTGAGCCATTGAATTCTGCTTTACTCACTTTGTGGAAACAATTCCCAGTAAGGTGAACAATAAGGTGACATTGGTTCTTGTCACCAGACTCATTGAGCTGATTTCAGACTTCATTTATTTGACTTCTCACAGTATTTTTTTTTGTTCACTGCTTGTCTTTTAAAATATTTTATGTTTATCCCTTGTCATAGCACCAGCTTTAGAAACATCTATTTTTATGACTTTCCCATATGGGCAGATACCTATCTAGGTGTTTTTTAAAAATATTTTATTTATTTGACAAAGAGAAATCACAACTTGGCAGAGAGGCAGGCAGAGAGAGAGGAGGAAAGCAGGCTCCCCACTGAGCAGAAAGCCCCATGTGGGGCTCGATTCCAGGATCCTGGGATCATGATCTGAGCCGAAGGAAGAGGCTTTAACCCACTGAGCCACCCAGGCTCCTTCTAGGTGTTATTTTTAACTGTCATATATAATCCATAGTGGGCATCTACTACCTTTTACTTACATGCTACCCTAGTCACAAACACGTGGGTTGGCGAAAAGTTCTTGGCTATCAAAAGAAATGCTACACTTTCATTGTAAATGTTCTGTAATGGACCGGTGGGGACTTCCCTAGATTATATATGTAAGGGTGGGATTTCTCATTTATAAACATATGCACACTTGATTTCACTACATAGTACTAAATTGATAGCCAGAAAGGCTATATGTATTCATTTCCATGGCAATTTCTGTCTGTCTGTGCCTTACCAATACTTGGCTTCACCCTGCCTTCTATCTGACAGTGTGGTTGATATAAATAAGTTTTCCACTTTTACCTTATTTTTTTAATTACAATGGAATTGAACATACTATTACATTCTTATTGACCATTTGATCTCATCCTTTTGTAAATGTCTTAGTCATGCCTTTTGTACATTACCCCATATGCTTCCCCTTATATTTTTTCTCTCTCCTAAGCCATCTCACCAATGCCCAAGTTTTCAAAACCTATCTTTCTTTTCCCAGATGATCCCTAAATTTACATTGCTACCCCAAACTGTGGGGTTTCAGATCTAACTCATATGTGACCTGTCACATGCATGTCTCAATGGCATAGCGGAGTCAACACATCAGACACTGATATTCCTGTGACCTTCCTCTGCTCTAGTCTAGGTCAGATCTAGTGCTTTCCACCTCTAAAAATCACCCAGTCTACACACTGTGTGACCCAGAGACATCTTCCACACTTACCTCATTCTTACTCCTCATGTTTACTGTATACCAAGACCTGTGGATATTATTTGTGGCATCTCTTGATTCATCCCATTATATGTTCCCCAACTTCATTGGCCCTAGATGAAGGTATGTCCCTGCTTTTCCTCAACTATTGTAGTTTGGTCTCCCTTATCCATTCTTGACTACCTTTAACAAATTTTTTGATACTGAAACCATGTAAAACTGACTGTTTCTTCCCTGTTTAAAACAACCCAGTGCCCCCCCCCCCCGCCATTGCTTTGGGAAGACAGTGTAAATGTCCACATTTGTGCAACAGCCTGTGTGGTCTGATTCCTGCCTCTAGTTCTGGCTGTGTCTTCTGGCATCACTCTCCCTACCCTTATTATAGCATAAGTCTTTTCCTCTTTCACACTTCGCTCAAAATATTACTTTCTCAGGGAAAATTTCTTTACAGCCTGAGTCAAATCTGTCTCTTATATGTTCCCAGAATAATGTGTGGATTATTTCTGATTGATTATCTTTTTGTAATCACGCCTCGTTTGGGTAATTATTTCATTAATATTCCATCTTCCCCACTCTTTTCAGAGAGATCAGATACCATGGATATTATGTTTCCAAGCATGGTGCCTGATGCACAGTAGATGCTCAATATGCATACGTTGTGTGGATTAACACATTTTTGTTTTGGAAATGTGTGTATATCTGTGTGTGTGTATGTGTGTGTGTGTAAATTTTAGGGCAGGGTTGATTATGAAATTATTAATAATGGTTACAAGTAGTAAGATTATGGGTATTTTTTAAAGATTATTTATTTATTTGTTTGACAGAGATCACAAGTAGGCAGAGAGGCAGGCAGAGAGGGAGGGGGAAGCAGGCTCCCTGCTGAGCAGAGAGCCGGATGCAGGGCTCGATCCCAGGACCCTGGGATCATGACCTGAGCCAAAGGCAAAGGCTTTAACCCACTGAGCCACCCAGGTGCCCCAGATTATGGGTATTTTTAAGTTAGGTATATATATATTTTTTCCCCTAAATGGCACAATAAGTTAAAATAAGTAAAACAAATTATTTCCAAAGAACCAGTTTTTCAGAATCTATTTCCTGAATGTCTCTTTTCTGCATTTTCATTTTCTTTAAAAATATAAATTCCTTGGCCTTCTTTGGCTGTTACTTTTGCAATACATTGGAGGCTATAAATCTGCATTCTAATGATTTTTGAAGGAGCAGTATTGAGAAACATTGCATAGTAAGCTAACTAACTAGTTAGATGTTACTTGCACTGACTAATTGCTTAAAATCAATTAGCCAACTGGGGGAAAAAATCAATGATTTATTTGAACGAGTCATAAAGGGATAGTAGCATGTTTTTTTTACTGCATAAATTACTACTTACTTTTTTAAATGTTTATTTATAATTACTAGCTGTTTCTAAGAGAGAATTATATGTTTAAAAATCAAATGACTTGGGGGCAAAGTAAATAGGCAATTTAACCCTTTCAATCAAAAATAATTTTGATGATATTTATGTAAGCATATTTCAGTGGGATAATCTTTTGCCTTCAAAGTATTTATCCTCCAAAATTATTTAGACACAAAAAAATAGGCTTGATTTTCTTTGCTTTTCTCAGGTTACATGATTAGCTTAGGTTGCCTGATAACAAGGTATGGCAGAGACAATAGCCCAGATCTTTTGACTGCTGGCCAGCCCTTTTTCTTTTTTTTTCCTTTTTTTTTTAAATTTAATTTTATTTTTTCGGTGTTCCAAGATTCATTGTTTATGTACCACACCCAGTGCTCCATGTAATATGTGCTCTCCTTAATACCCACCACCAGACTCACCCATCCCCCCCAATCCCCTCCCCTCTAAAACCCTCAGTTTGTTTCTCAGAGTCCACAGTCTCTCATGGTTCATCTCCCCCTCTGATTTCCTCCCTTCACTTTTCCTTTCCTTCTCCTAATGTCCTCCATGCTATTCCTTATGCTCCACAAGTATGTGAAACCCAGTGATAATTGACTTTCTCTGCTTTACTTATTTCACTCAGCATAATCTCCTCCAGCCCTGTCCATGTTGATAGAAAAGTTGGATATTCATCCTTTCTGATGGAGGCAAAATACTCCATTGTATATATGGACCATACCTTCTTTATCCATTTGTCTGCTGAAGGGCATCTTGGCTCTTTCCACAGTGTGGCAATTATGGACATTGCTGCTATGAACATTGGGATACATATGGCCTTTCTTTTCACTACATCTGTATCTTTGGGGTAAATACCCAGTAGTGCAATTGCAGGGTCTTAGGGTAGCTCCAAAGAAAATATATGAATGGCTAGTAGACACATGAAAAACTGTTCATCATCATTAGCCATCAGGGAAATTAAAATCAAAACCACATTGATATACCACCTTACACCAGTCAGAATGGTAAAGATTAACAAGATAGGAAACAACAAATGTTGGAGAGAAGGTAGAGAAAGAGGAACCCTCTTACACTGTTGGTGGGAATGCAAGTTGGTGCAGCCACTTTGGGAAACAGTGTGTAGATTCCC
Source organism: Mellivora capensis (assembly GCA_004024625.1). Classification (NCBI taxonomy): domain Eukaryota; kingdom Metazoa; phylum Chordata; class Mammalia; order Carnivora; family Mustelidae; genus Mellivora; species Mellivora capensis. Next base: position 22,415 of record PISX010023067.1, read on the forward strand.
CCCCAAATTAAAAATACGGTCAGCCCTTTTTCTATAATTGCTATTTTCTTAGCTAGAGATCATTTTCCCCTGGAAATCTGAATTACTCGCTATAGGCTGTTCTAGAGACACCAGCAGGGAGACATACCACTACCCTAATAAAACAACTAGTATTTGTTAAACAGGTCATAACTGGAACTTGAATGCTCTTACTATGTATTCTGTTTCATGTAAGTAGTGTTATTCTTACCATAGCTGAGGAAAATAGATCTTGGAAAGCTTAAATATTTTAACTGAATATACACAGATAATAAATGGAAAAATTAGAATTTAACAGTTATGTTCTAAATAATTTCAGCAAAATTACTGAGAATATGCCAACTCACCTAGGATGGAAGGATAAGACATGAACATATACCAAGTCTGGACCTTTAGTTCTCAATAGACATGTCTCAATTCAGGAGATACACCTCAGCAAACATTTGCTCAGCTCACACTGTGATGTCGGGCACTTTGTAAAGTAGTGCTAGATATCAAGGAAGTTGAAGATGGGCACTTCCTCAGTAGGTCTCAGGATTTAGTTGTAAAGACAATAGGTTACAGATGTCTCCCATATAATAAAATTAATGCCAACTAGACATAAGTGAAAATATCTGTGGGACCAAAAAGGAGGTGGCAGTTAATACAGGCTGGAAGGATGGGGAAGACTTAATAAAACAACAGTGTGGCCTGGGGTCATAAAGAAAAGGGAGCTTCTTAATAGAGGAGAGAGGAGTTATTTCTTATTAATAAGAAAATGTTTTTAATGCATGAAACTGTAAGAATGTGATTTGTTACAAAATGAGAGGAAAACAAATTTGTAGGAATGATTTTGCAGTGGCAGTGGAGGGAGATCAGACTCAAGAGATGGGCTGGGAAGAGTTGTATGTGCACTTCTGATCTTCTATGTTCTAAACATCCTAGGTCATCTGTAGCTCTGATTCTGTGTGTGTACATTCTCTGTGCACAAATGACACTTGTCCATCACCATGTGCTTCTTGGACTCACCTCAGAGGCTGTAGATACTACCCCAGAGGTTTCTGTTACTCATCCTGGCAGGCTCCTTATGCTCATTGACAGTGTGGAACTTCCTCTGAGCCCTGTGCTCCTAGAAAACAGCTACAGTCAAGAAATTCCCGACTTTTTGTGTTCTGAATCCAGCTCCCTTCCAAGAACCATCCTTCTTCATGTGACTTAGATAAGACTCAAAGATGAGTCCATTTTTTAAAAGCCAATAATAAGACAGAGGCCCTGCAAAGTCTCACTCTTGTGGCATAAATAATTACCTCAACTGTTTGTCCACACTGACCAAGCTGGACGAAATGTCCCCTAATTTGACTTGACCAAACTTTAGTCAGGCTTCTCTCCTTCTACAGGGCCCCTGAACTCTGTCCCACTGTTAAGATAAGCAAACATTAGAACTTTAAAATGACATTGAAATATGGAACAACTTCCTCTTAATAGCTCCTCCAGAAAATCGGCTGACTACAGACAAAGATATTTCTTGCTCAATTATCCAATCATGCTGCCTGTTCATCAAATTCCCCCACACCGGTATTTTTCTAGCCTGTTTAATTCTCCCCATGAAAGAAAAGTCATTTCTGCTTGAACTTTGAGATACTTATAGATCTTAGGGTTGGAGTATTCATCTTCTGCAACAGACCCTCTCTCTCGAATGCAGTAGTTTTGTTTCGTTTTGCTTTGTTTTGTTTTGTTTCCCAAGTAAAGTTTCTTCTTACCCATGTTAAGATTAATTTTTATTTGACTTTGGCTGTGGTGGGCTATTGTTACTTATCCATGACACTCTTGGTACTCACCACCATGGACTATTTTTACTAGCACTCTACAGGCTTTAGTTACTAACAACCTGTCAGATGCCTCTGAGTTCAAGCGACAAGGTGATTTTCCAGAATTGTGCCAGTAGAATAACATCACCCTCCCCTCCACAGTACCTGTATTTTCCCATAAACCAAGAAGGGATATGTAGATACTAAATGTGTGCTGAAAATTATACCCAAAACATTTGGGGAAAAATGAGAATGTCATATTCTTAATCATAATGTATATACACACATGAACTACTTAAAAGAACATTCATTATTAGGAATTGGGGATCTCTCATAACAGGGAAAAGTATAGTTTGTGAATGTTGGATTTACCTTTAAAAAGTAAGCTTGGTGTTCAAACAGCAAAATTACATGGAAAACCTCCACAAAGGGTCACTGAAAGCTTCATGAGATTGAATTACTACTATTATCTCTGAGAGTAGAATCTGAGTATTGTGATTAGATAAAAAATTGAATTTTGGGGCTGGCAAATCTAAGAACTAATCCTGAGTCTGTACATTATAAGGCATGTGACTTTGGGAAAGTCACTACAATTCTTTGGGCCTTTGTTGTCTGGGCTAATAAAATGTGTCATGATAAACAGATGGTGTTGAAAAACTCCCTGGAGGGTTTCAGGTACACAGGAATGACTCAATAATTGAGTTCCCATCCTTCTTGATTTTAACATATAATTTTGATTCTCCTATGATTTGATGCTTCCCAACAAAGGAGTGTTCTAACCCTGTATATTTTTTCACTCCAGACTTTTTGTAAGCACCCTGAGGATTGAGGTGATATTTTGGTCATCACTGTGCCTCTAATAATAGAATACCTGACCCAGAGTAGGAACTCATTATAAGTCTGTTCATTCAGTGACTGATTAGAGATGACTTACTCAAAATGAGCAATGGAAAGTTTAGTCTTATCATTTGGGAATTTCTTCTAGGTTAGAGACTGCCTGAGCTGCTTAATAATCTCATTATGTATAGAGAAACATTATAGAGGATTTAGCTATTTAAGTTTCCCCAGGGCAAATGAAGGTATACAAGCTTCTTATAAAATGCACTTCTGCTTGAATTTAAAGGAGGTCAATTTGGTTGGACTGGCTATTGAGACTAGAAAAAATCATATCCATCTCTTTCCTCAGATATTGCCTTAATAGAGACAATAATAATAATAACACCTAATGTTTCAGAAGTATATTAGGAGGAATCACTGTGAACAGAAAAGCTGGATATTGTTTATTCAACTATGTATTATGTCACCTTGAAGTATGCATATCCATTAAGGCAAAATGCTATTCCTATTATCACGATAAAGGAAAAGTGGTTACCACATAGAAAAAAATGTCAATGAACAATGTTGCCCCCAAAGTGACTTTTTTCAAACATTACTGTGAAAAATAGTCTTGAACACAAAGCTTTATATAAAGAAGAAAATACTTGTTTTCCTATATTCTAACCATTCCTCTTACATATCAAGTGTCAGGGATATCATATTTCTATAATACATAATAAGTTATAGCAAACTTAGTGGTATATAATAATGCCCATTTATTATTTCTTAGCTTTTCTGTGTCAGGAGTGTTGTTACAGCTTAATTGGGCCTATGTTCAGGGTCTCATTGGACTACTCTCAAGGTGTTGTATACACCCCATTCTTATCTGGATGTTTGACTGGGGAAGATTGGAAGAATCTTCTTTCAGGTTCACTCAAGTTGGTGACAGTATTCATTTTCTTTCAGGTATAAGATGAAGTCCCCATGATTCTTCACTGGAGTCTGACCTAATGTCCTAAAGTCACCCTGCAGATTCCTGCTGTCTGTCTCTCTACAAGAAGTTCATAAAATGACAAATTGCTTCACCAAACGCATTTTGTTTTCTTAGCTCATTTTTAAGATCTTCTTTTTACACTGATTTGTTAGCAATTTCATTATAATTAACTTGGTTTGGTTTGTTTTATTTTTATTTTTTTATTGAGCTTCTTTGATGTGTAGATATATACTTTTCATCAATCTTTTCAACTTATTTCTTTATTTTTTTTTCTGTTCTCCAATTTTCTTCTCTCTTTATGGTATCTCCAGTTATACCTGTATTAGAATGTTCTGCAATGTCTTTGATTCTTTCACTTGGATACTTCCTATTGATCTATCTTCAAGTTCTTTGGTATTTTCTTCTGTAGTGTCTAATTTGTTGGTAATCCCATCTAATTACTTTTTAAATTCAAATACTGATTTTTTAAAACTAGAAATTCAACTTTGTTTTCTTTATATGTTTTGATTTACCTTGCTTATTGCTCATTTACTTTTATGTGATTAAATCTAATCATAATAGCTGCCTTAAAATCATTTTCTATTAAATCTATCATCTTTGTCATCTTTGAGTCTATTTCTATAACTGATATATTTCCTAATTATGAATCATTTTTTCTTACTTTACATGCCAAGTAATTTATTTTGATTACAGACATTTAGAATTGTACATTTTTTTAAAATACTGAATTTGTTTTGTATTTGCCTGTACTATGTTGGACTTTGTTCTGTCAGGAAGGTTAGTTATTTGTGGATCAGCTCAATACTTTTGAGATTGTTTTAAATTTTGTTAGAGTGAGTTTAATGCAGTTTTACTCTGGGTCTACTTTCTCTCTAATATTAAGGAATAACCCTTCAAGAGTCCCTACTGAGTGTTCCAATATTCAGCAAGGAATTTTCTGTTCTGGCTGGTTGGAATTCATATGTCTCCCAATCTTATGTCACTTGGAATCATTTGGCTTACAGATCCTTATCTATGTGTAGTTTAAGGTTCATTAACTGACTCAAGAGTATGACACCATGCTAGTATTGGCACCTGTTTCTCTGTGTCACTCCTTTCTGGTACTTTTAATCATCTCTTACTCCCTGTATTCCAATTTCTGTCTTTTCAAAATTCAGCAAGACCATTGTGTTCTTCCTGGTATTCTCCTGCCTGTACTGTGGTCTAGAAGATATCTTCAGGCAGAAAACAACCTCGTTTCTCTTCTTTTAAAGTTCTTTTTTTTCTCATCCTGTATATTTAAAAGTTCTTAATTTCTATTCACCCAGATCCCAAGTCAAACGTTAATATGTTTATGAGAAAACATATTTCTTTTAAAGTTCTTTCACCTCCATTTTATCATATGCGCATTTGATCCACCTTGTATATTAATGACTATCTCCTGTATTTTATAGAAGAAATTGGGATAAAACTATGTCTGTTGAAGAGCTGGATTTGAATGTTTCAAATCTGCAAAACATGTTTTCTCACTCCAATTCTGGTATTTCCCAGTGAGTCTTCTTTAATTATCTATTAAGTTTGTAAAAGATAAAAACTTTAAGGCCAAGCACCCCTGTCTCAGACCTTCTTGTTCTTACTGGTGAGTGTCTTGACAGGTTTGAGGAGAGCAATTTAATGCTTTTTAGACTCTCCACTTGAGAGCCCCACAACTCCCCAGGAACCAGTGAGCTTATTAACTCTTTCTTCAGAGACCTGGTATGGCACATGTTGACTGCTTTTGTACTTCTCTCCTGCAGCTTTTTTGTAAATGTCAAGGACCACTCCACAGAAATTTGAAGTGGAATGCTGTAGAGACACCAACAGAAATGGATAGAAAATGTAAATTGAACAAATGTCTTCTTCAATAACTAAGTCTGCCAGGGAAATAGACCTATGTCAAATGTCTCCCCAGTGAAGTGTACATATTAATACCTGCTCTTTCAATGGAATCAAACTTCATAAGCCAGTAGCTGATGATTAATTATGATTTTTCCCTTTACTTATAGAAGGAAAAGATATTGATTGATTGCTTCCTATGTGTAAGTTTCTTTAAATGTAATATTATTTTATTCAGAGAAGAAATGGGTTTCCCAGTATTGCACTGATAAGAAATGTTGGAGGAGCCATTAACTCTTCACTGCTTGGTTAAGAAACAATCTTATTTTTTTGTTTGTTTTATTAGGTCTCCCTTAATATCCCTCCATATATCACCATAATGTTAGTTACTGGACTTGTTAGAGATTTTGAGTTACATAGAACAGAAACCAAATCTTGCTAAATTTATATTATGGAAAAAAAATTAAAACTATGTAAAAATATACTAAGGTAAGCTAAATAATCAGGCTTAGAAAGATTAAGAGGAAAGGTATATCTGGGATCTGGGGAACAGGAACAGAAAACAATAAAATGGGACTATTAGGTCACTGCCATTTGGATTCATTGGTCCAAGCCACGTTTTAATTTAATTTTATTTTTTTTTATTATAAAGTATTTCAAGCCCATAGAAAAGTGTAAAAAATAATTAAAGAGGTATTCACATAGCAGATTTAATGAACTTTAATAGCTTGATAGTTTTTACTTCAAATATATGTTGTTAGAAAATATTTTCTTTCATTATTTTTTTCAAAAACCCAAAAAATCCAGTCAAGAAATGGGCAGAAGACATGAAAAGACATTTCTCCAGAGAAGACATAAAAATAGCCACAGACACATGAAAAAAATGGTCCACATCACTTGACATCAGTGAAATACAAATCAAAACCACAATGAGATACCATCTCACACCAGTCGGAATGTCCAAAATGAACAAAACAGGAAACAAATGTTGGCGACGATGTGAAGAAAGGGGAACCCTCTTATTTACACTGTTGGTGGGAATTCAGCCTGGTGAAGCCACTCTGGAAAATGGTATGGAGTTTCCTCAAGAAGTTAAAAATAGAGCTATCCTACAACCCAGCAATTGCACTACTGGGTATTTACCCCAAAGGATATAAATGTAGTTATCCAAAGGGGCTACGGCACCCTACTGTTGATAGCAGCAATGTCCACAAAAGCCAAGATGTCCATAAATAGATGAATGGATAAAGAAGATGTGGTATATATACAATGGAACATTACTCATCCATCAGAAAGGATGAATACTTACTGTTTACATTGATGTAGATGGAACTGGAGGGTATTATGCTGAGTGAAATAAGTCAGTCAGAGAAAGACAATTGTCATATGGTTTCACTCACATGTGGAACATAAGAAACAGGGCAGAGGACTATAGGAGATGAGAGGCAAAACTGAATAGGAATCAGGGAGAAAAACCATGAAAGATTCTAAACTATAGGAAACCAACTGAGGGTTCCTGGAGGGGAATGGGTGGGAGGATGGGGTAACTGGGTGATGGGTGTTAAGGAGGGCATATGATGTGATGAGCACTGGGTGTTATACACAACTGAAAATTTATTGAACACTACATCTGAAACCAGTGATATACTATATGTTGGCAAATTGAATTTAAATTAAAAAAAGAAAATATTTTAGATATAACTAAAAACTCACCCTATTTTCTTTCCTAAGAGTAATTTTTACCCTAAGTTTGTTTATAATATCCACATTAATGCTTAGTAATTTTTATATATTAATATGCACAAATATAAAAAATGGCATATTTTATATTGCTTTAATATTTGTATAAATGTTACCATACTGTCTCTGTACTTTTCCAGCTACCTTTTCCCACCTAATATTATTTTAAAAAATTACCTTACATTATTTTGGTCTAAATTAGATCAAATTATTCATTTCTAGTATATCCATAGTGTTTCATTGAATAAATCTATTTATATAATTTCCTATTGAAGAAAAGGTAAGTCATTTGCAATTTTTTTCTTTGCTGTAACAGACTTGCTCTATCTTTAATCATAATTTTACCTCTAGAAGAGAATTGCTGAGCTATTGAGTACATCCACTTCAGCTTCACCAGATTTTGCCAAACTATACTTCATAGTGTTTGTAACAACTAATATACCAGTTAGCAGTGTAACTGAGCTCCTATTTTTCTAAATTCTAATTTATATTTGGTAACTTAGGGCAATTTATCAAATGTTTATTGATCACATGCTACAAGCCCAGAACTCTTAAACCTTTTCAGAAATAATAGTAAATGTAAGAGATAGAAATGTATGCCCTTAGAAACCTATACATTGATGAGGCAACACATACAATAACCAATAGATAGAAATACAGATTTGTTTTTTTTAAGATTTTATTTATTTATTTGACAGAGTGAGACACAGTGAGAGAGGGAACACAAGCAACGAGAGTGGGAGAGGGAGAAGTAGACTCCCTGTGGAGCAGGCAGCCCAATGTGGGGATCGATCCCAGGAACCCAGGATCATGACCTGAGCAGAAGGCAGATGCTTAGCCAACTGAGCCACCTAGGAACCTGAA
>PISX010023068.1:0-30466 GCA_004024625.1 Mellivora capensis
GCTCTTCCGATCTGATGCGGGGCTCGATCCCAGGACCCTGGGATCATGACCTGAGCCGAAAGCAGAGGCTTTAACCCACTGAGTCACCCAGGTGCCCCCCATCTTGTGTTCTTAAGCACACTCAAATTTCAATAATCTTCCCCCTAACCTCATGGCCTCCTTCAATTAGCACTATCCTTCCTCTCCACCCTTAAGAGCCAAACTTTGGGTGCCTGGGTGGCTCAGTAGATTGGGTGTCTGCCTTTGCCTCAGGTCATGATCCCAGGGACCTGGGATCAAGCCCCACATTGGGCTTCCTGCTCGGCAGGAAGCCTGCTTCTCCCTCTTCCACTCTCCCTGGTTGTGTTCCCCCTCTCTCTCTCTATCAAAAAATAAATAAAATCTTAAAAAGAAAAAAAGAGCCAAACTTCTTGAGTGTTTCCTGTACTTTTTATTTCCATTTCCACTCTACTACTCACTCTTTAGTCCAGGATTCACAAATAACATTCCATGGAAATAGCTTTTACTAAAGTTACCAATAATCTACAAATGGCTAAATTAAGTCCTGTCTTACTTGATATGTCAGCAGCATTTCACATACCCTACTTCTTTTTTTAAAAAAATTATTTATTTGAAAGAAAGAGAGAGAGAGAGAGAGAGAATTAGGAGGGAGGAGCGGATGGAGAAAGAGAATCTCTAGCAGACTCCTCAATGAGTGCAGAACCTGACACGGGTCTCAATCTCACAACCCTGAAATCATGACCTGAGCCAAAATCAAGAGTCAGAAGGTCATCAACTGAGCCATCCAGGTGCCCCTCACACACCCTACTTCTGAAACACAAATTTCAATCTCCAGCAGGGAGCTTTCGTTGACTTCCATACCAATATACACTTCCATACAATATACACATACCAACCGCCTTCCTGTTGACCCTGCTGCTGTCTCAAAGGCACATCAAGCTGAACTCAAGCTTCTTCCAAACCCATCATACCATGGTAATGTTCTCTATTTCAGTGAATGGCTCAATGACCCATACTTCGTAAGTTATTAATCCACAAGTCCCTCTTCAAGCCTCCTTCTCCTTCACCTCACCCCAATTTTCCACTGCTACTAATTTTATCTCTTAATCATCTAGTCCATTCATATATATGGTATATGCCATATATTATGAAACATCCCCAGCAGGGTATGGGACATCACCCTACAATCGAACACATTAATATTTTTGCAGTGAAACATTAATTAATATGTCACTAAATGGGATAGATAATAACTATAAATAGCTTCATGTCAGTTCATTTCAGAATTTGCTGCCATTTGAATTCAGTTAGGTCAGATTTTCCATCAAGTATACTATAATTAGCACTTTCAGCTATCAGAGCTGAATATCAAAACTGTGGCTAAGCAATTGCAAATCTGTGCCATTTATCAAGAAGTAATGTAGATAGTGGTTAAGAGACAGACACTGAAGCCAGACTCTCCGGGTTTAATTTCATCTTCACCACTAACCAGACCTCAGACCAGTGACCTAAATTCCCGTGCCTTAGTTTCCTCATCTGTAAAATGCAATAACGAATTGCCTACCTCATTGGACTGCTATGGAGATTTAATAAGCTAATACATGTAAAATTCTTAAAACTGTGTTTACACAAAGTAAGCACTCAATGAATATTAGCTTCCAGAAGTTTTTATTATTACAAACAATGCTATAGAGTTCAATGTGCTTGTACGTATGGGACTATGAGTACTTCCTAGAAGTAGGATTATTTGGTCACAGGATGCCTGGGTGGCTCAGTTGGTTAAGCATCCCATTTCTGCTCGGGTCATGATCCCAGAGTCCTAGGGTCAAGTCCCTCATCAGGCTCCTTGCTCAGTGGGGAGTTTGCTTCTCCCTCTGCCTGCTGCTCCCTCTGCTGTGCTCCCTGTCCCCCTCTCTCTCTCTCTCTAATGAATAAATAAAATCTTTAAAAAAAAAAGGAAATGTCATTTAAAATCTAGATAAATAGTAGAAAATGTCCTCTTCCAAATTTTCAACAATTAATAACTTATAATTAACTCCCCCTAAAATGGTATGTGAGTTCACCATCTTTCCTATATCCTCAAAGCGCTGAGTCAATTCAACCAAATTTTGAAAATCTAAAAGGTGAAAAAAATATCTCATTGTTTTTAAGATTCTTTTAACCACAGGAGAGTCCCTTAAAATTCCTTTAATTATGAGGGAAGAACATATTTCATATATTTATTGGCTCTCTAAACCTCTCTATTTTCATGTCTTCTGCTCTTTTTTAAAATTTTTGATGTCACAACTGTATTTATTTGGTGTCTATTCTATTCATTTTAAATTGTGACTTCCTGACACTTCTTTCATTGAGATGTAATTAACATATAATACTATTTTATTTTCAGGTGATTTGATACATAATGATAACATAATGGCATAACATAATGATCATCACAATCTGTACATTTTGCAAAATTACCACCACAATCACTAAACCAAGAAACTGAGGCTTCACAATATTTAAAAACTCTTACTAAAGAAATAATAGAAACTAACAGGTTTCTTTCATATGCATATGTATGTAAGCATGTGTGTGTATTTACATATAAAATAATTTTTGTATATCATATGTCACCCATACCAGTTGTCTCATACCTCACTAGAATGAGTCTGCCTTAGAAGCCCTGCCATTAAAAAAAAAAAAAAAAGAAGAAGAAGCCCGGCCATGCTCAGTCACTAAGTAGGAGCAGGCAGCGGGAAGCATGGCCTCACTGCAAACACAGTGTAGACTCTAGAGGGCAGCAGCAGGGGCAGCAGGCAGGGCCATCAGTGGGCTATGTTCCCTATAGAAGATCTCAGTATATTCTAGAGCTATCACAGTTCACCTTTGTATCTTGCAGATCTGCTTCTCCATGAAGGTTCCTATGGGTCTCTCTTCCTGAGGAAGGCAAATGGGATAAACTAGAACTTCATCTTTGCAGGTTGGCATAGAGCCACAAATGGCAATCATTCTTGTCCTCCACTTTCCATTCAACATTTCCTGTACCTTCACCTATTATCTCAGGAGGTATGGGTGTCTTGCCTGATAGTGTGACCCAGGATCTACTTTCTGAGCGTGTGAACCCTTACCAGTCATGTTTTTTTCAGTTCATGCTGCTACAACATGTCCATTCATGGTCCCAGTGGGTCAAAGGAGTACCAACAGGTGCCCAAAGATCACCTGAGTGCCCCACATATTCCTTCCTATCCCATTGTTGAAAAGTGTTCTCTATCTTCCCACTGTTCAGTGTTGTTAACTCCTGCCATGATGGTGATCCCTTGCCTCTGGTCTCTGAGCATAAAAAATCTAATGTGCCCTTGATGGCAGATAAAACTTGCAGTTCAATGAGACCTTTGCTCTGTCCCCTGCAAGAGTATGCCTCATTTGGGGACGAAGATCTTCAGCGAACCCTGGAGTTACAGGGATAGGAAGTACAAAGTCTCCAATGGGTCATTGGAAATGGTGGCCTTTATTCCAGGCCCCATGTATTCTTCCTGGGGATACAGCACCATATGGAGATTTAATATATGTATTGTATCCTGAAAGATGGTATCCCATTCTTTCAGAGTGTGACTTCTGAAACTGCCTTTGGAAGGGTATTCTAGCTGCTTCTGCATGGAGGAGTGTTTGATACAATCTGTATATCCCATGAACCTATTCCTTCACTTGACTGGAAAGCAGATCCTTGGTCAGACACTATGTTGTGTGGGATTCAATTCCTATGGATCATCCCATAGCCCTAAGATAGTAGTGGTAGGTAGTAGCTGAGGCTCTGAAGGCAAGAAGGGCAATTTATACCCAAAATACATATCTATCCCTTAAAAGGCAAATTGCTGGCCATTCTAGGACAGAAGGAGGGCCTAATGTAGATATTTGCCACAAACTGACTTGTTGGTTTCCTTTTATAATCATGTCATACTGGGGGCTCAGCACTGGTCCTCAATTCTTCTAAGTTTCCAAGAGCAACCTTATCATTGAGTTTGTCTCATCCCCTACAGTCTGGACAAGAGACTTGCCCAGAGCAAGTACCACCAAGTAAATGAATTCCTTTTGGCTCTAGCTTGTATTCCAGCTCCTTGACAAATCACCCTGGAAATCTAATCCCAGGCATTATACGCTGGCTCTTGCCAGTACATTATAGCTAAGTCTTATCATGCATTTGGTGTATAGTCTCTTCCTTATCAGGCCCCCAGCTGGGATTTGCTGGGATTTAACTTTAATTAGCCTGGAAGCCAGGAGAGTAACTAGGAATCATTCTTAAGGGGAACACTTGTCACCTTATATGCGGCCTCTACAGAGTCTTCTAGCGAAAGGTGGACTATTTTTCAAACTATGAGAATTCTAGAGAATGTGCAGAGCTAACCCTCTTAGGAGTATTGACCTAAATCTTGAACGCTATGTTTCAGGGTTCCAGGGTTCCAAAGCGGAATACTGAACTTAGTGTAACAGACCTGTCTTAGATGATGAGCATTCAAATGTCTCTGGAGCCCTGTGACTCTCAAATCTTCATTTTGTTGTACATCTGTCTTTGGTCTACTCAGAAGATGTAACTCTTGGTAAGCTACCAAAGAGACCCCCTCATTCCCACGCTTAGCTTTTACCAGCTCTCAGTTTCTTATTATCCCTCAGCAGGATGGTAATACCACCTAGTACTACAAGCCACTGCTGCCATCACCATAAACTTCACCGCGATCTCTTTCAAATATCTGAATCGTCCCACCTCCGTGAGGGCCTTTCCCTATAGAGGAACATTTTACCAGGTTACCACTGGTAGAACATTTAATAGCTGGGCCAGCAAGTTGTGCCAGAATTAACTTAGGTTCAGGAGTCATATTTCTGTCCAGTAAGCGCTTCACTTTCTGTCCACTAAGTGCCAGGATCAACTTAGGTTCGGGAGTCCTCTTTCTGTCCACTAAGTGCTTCATGAGCTAGGTCCACATCTACCTACATCCACACCCTACCACCTGTTTTCTTGAACCGCTCTCATAACCACTCATGTTACTTTAGGTCCACTGAGAAGCATATGCCAATATGAGATCATACATGCAAGAGATTCTTCTGTGCAGGGAGGTAGGGAAGTAAGAAGGATTGGGTAGGAGGAGTCACTGACAGCAGCACAGTTTCAAGAAAGATTGAACTGAGCCAGTGGGGAATTCTTGATCCAAAAACATATAGGAGGAGTCCAGCATCCCTCAAAAGTGGGTTTCCTGTATACTTTCACAGTTACTGACTGAGAGCATCGCACAAGAAGTAGGGCCTCAGCACAAAGGCAATGTTGGATCCATTGGGACAGCAGATGAAGCCATCAGTCAATTCTGCTCCCTGCAGCTGGAGACCTAAGCAGCAAATTTTCATGATTGCCACATCTGTAATTTTACTCTACTATAGTCTACAAAAAGTTTAAGATTCCTAATTTAAAAAGAAATAGATAAACATGTATGCTTAATCAAATCTTTATTTTAGGACCCGACTCTAGGTCATCAGACTAAAAGCACAACTTCGTATCTCTCCTAAAGAATAAAATTTTTGTGTTTCATGGCAGTCATTTTTCTCTCCTCTGAATACATTTAATCCTGATTATGTGTTGAACTATGGAAGTTAACCATAGTTTAACTATAAGATTAATGGATATTTACTGTAAATGTTAGGACTTGGGACATATTATTAAAGGGCAAAAAGTTTCTAAAACAAAAAGGTAATTTGTTTTATTGATTTTTCTAATAATGGGAGAAGTCTGCAGGATCCACTGAGGGCTTTCTTTATGTTGATCCCCACCAAACCCAGATCAATGTTCATCATTGAGCAGTAATTGATTGCCTAATTGAATTAATATATTGAAGTGAAATTTGTATTTGACTCTTGAACGGATGCATTGCCAAATTTTTCTGTATTCCCAATTCTTTTCAGTCTCAGGAGCAGCTTATCCTATATACATAAATGGCATAGGAAGCACTATTTATAACAGCTGTTGTTTTTCCTATTAAAGCTTTTTAAACGGCTTCTGTTTCTAGATTGACAATCTCCATTACAGCTCAGGTTGTGGGGGATTTGAATATAAAAGGAACTCTAGTGGATAATTAGCATACTATACTACCTCTGGGAAGAAGGTATATTTTTGATAAACACCTCTAAGTACAGGCAGTATATACTTAGTGTAAGGTTTCCCAGGTAAGGTTTCCCAGGCGAGGTAAACACAACACCAGGCTAGGTAGGCGCAAGGCAAGATTTATTAAAGGCACCCTCCGGTGAAGTTTCAGAGCTCGGGAGAAGGGGAGCCAGGAAGGTCGCACGGGGAGGAAGTGGGCACCCTCGGGTGAGGTTCCGCAACTCGGAAATGAAGACTGGTAGTCGCACTGGGAGGGAGTTGGCGGGGGTCTTTTATCGGGCCAACGTAGGGCATGGGCTCACATCCATATTTGGTAATCGGAAGGTATGGGGTGAGGGCTCCTGATACTCCTGTTTGCTGCATAGGTATCAGGTTACCTATGTAGACGTGACCTGGGCGTACACCCTTTTGGCGGGAGAGTCTAGGGTTAAGGAAGGTGGGCGAGGGGGCTGGAAGATGGCGGCCCCAGTGGTCATTTCTATTGTTCCTCCTGCATTCCCGGAACCACCGACCCAACACTTAGTACTTATTTTCTGCTAAACTTAAAATTAACTCACGTCCTGGGAAACACAGCTATTGAGGATTTTTGTTTTGTCAGATACACTCTTCTGAACGTTACAGTCCTTTGTAACCTTAAATGCTCATTTACTCATAATGGAAAAGGCTAATTAATTCAGATCCAGTGACCAGAAATACAAAGGGAAACTACATCTTTTTGGTTGACCGTTGGAGCTATTGTACATGTAGGAAACACTACTGGTGCCCACCCTGAAGCCCTTTGCCCATCCTGCAGTAGCTGTGAGGGCTGTCTAAGCATGTTTCCAGCTGTGCCCTTCTCCGGAAACTTGTCCTCAACCGATGGGAGCAGACTCACCACCAGAGTTGCACTTTGTCTCCCCACTTCCTATCCCCCATGGAAAACCCACAGTGACTAATGCAGGGGAACAAACTTCTAGTCTCCTTTTCTCCAAGCAGGACCATATCTGTGATGCAATTCATGCCCCAGCACTCTCAATAAATCATTTGCCCATCTCCAACTGCATCTGGGGAACCAAACCTAATACAATATATAATAGATAATTTTAATAATTCTGTGAGCTTTCCGTAGGATCCACACTTTCTTTTAAATAACATGGTAAATTTACCAGCAATATAAGTCCAAGGAAAAAAACCTGGATTATAAAAAAAGAGGACAAAAGAAATGGAAACCATTTCAAGTAAATTTACCAGCAGGCCACAGGCCAATGAGCTGCTGCTCCTGAAATCTGAAGACAAACAAACAAACAAACAAACCCAAATTAAATACAAACATTTCCATTTTCCCTCTACCTGTGAAGAAAAGACCCACACAACCTGGATTGGATTCATCTTGTCTTCAATACAAAGCAAACAACTTTCTGTATGGATCATCAGGTGGTGAAAGGAAGACACCAGTCAACAGAAAGACATATTGTTTCAACAAAGACAATGGTGGAAGAATGAAAGTAAACCTCTCTCTTACAAAATAAAGTTGTAGTAAGAATAAGAGACAATTATTCAAAGTTCCAGCTTATCAAAAAGATATGGAAAATGCTCAGACTAAGAAATAATGAAAGTGGAGTGTTCTAAACTCAGGAAAGATTTTTTTTGAACATGAAAAGCATGATTGCTAATTCTAAATCTAAATTGAGATGCCCCCCCCCCCTTCATCCAATCACGAGAAATGTATTAGTCATGTCTTTTGATTTCATATTTTTTATGTTTTGACATTTGGAAGTCTAGCTGACCCTCGAGGGTAACCCCGCCAGCGCTGGTCAATTCCTATGAAAACCAACCCAGAGCTCATATCCCCACCACCTCCTTTATCAGGGTCTCCCACTCTGGACCACCACTCACCTGCCCACTCAACCCAGGGCCAGGTACCAGAAACCTAGAGATGGTCCCTATGCCCCAGAGTCCAGTGAAATTTTTCAAAAGAGACAATCCTGAGTCTGCTTCTCCTGCATCCCCTGTTCCTTTCCACAGAAACCACAGTAAATTCTCTTGCCCATGTTCCTCCCCAACCTCCACTTCTTGGACCTGCTTCCCCTCCCTCCTGACCAACTGCTGCTTCCTGCCTCGTGTAGCCAGAACTCCCTGGCATGCCACACATTCTATTTCCAGGAATCTAATAATAAACCTCTTCCTTCATAGCAGTCATTTCCATGTCTGCATGTCTTACCACACCTGATTAAAACAAACCCCGGCTACATGTGAAACAAGAAATCATCAGGAAAACCCAAACTGTGGGACATTCTGCAAACTACTGTTCTACAAAGTACTCTGCAAAACCGTCAAGGTCACAAAAGACAAGTAAAAACCAGCAAATTGTCACAGATTTGAGGTGCCTAAAGAGACATAATAACTAAATGTAATGCAATATCTTGAACTGAACCTTGGAACAGAAAAAGAACACTAGTTTAAAAACTGGAGAAATTCAAATAAAGTCTACACCTAGTTAATAGTATTTTAGCAACGTTAACTACTTAGTTTTGATAAATGTACTATGACTATGTAAGCTGTTAACATTAGTGGAAACTCAGTGAAGGCTGTACAGGAACTCTCTGTTACTATCTTTGCAACACTTCTATAATCTAAAATTATTTTAAAATGAAACGACTGAAATAAAAGAGCTAAAAAAAAATAAAATACCCTGAAACCCTAAATTAAGTCAATGAACATCTTGGATGTGGTAGAAAATGAAATTACTGACAGAAGATAAGCCAGAATGATTCACTCAGAGGTCAAAAGAAAAGTGTGCAATATTAAAATGGGCCAAAAGTGAAAAGACAAAAAAAAAAGAAAAACAGAATAAGAAAAGATAAATTCATAATGTTAAGTACAAAAGGAGAGGTATGAGAGAAAAAATGGAAATTATAACAGAGGAGATACCTGAATTTCAAGTAAAGTGTGTAAGTAATTACCAAGGAAAATTAATGAAAAGAAATCACTTGGAAAAAATTTAATTCTAAGATCAAGGAAAATCTTTGCACCCAGGAAAAACATAACAATACAAAAGTTAGACTGACCTCAGATTTCCAAACTGCAGCACTAAATGCCAATGACCAAAGATTTTGAATGGAAAAGTTCATGGACCAAGAATTCCACACCAAACAGACTTATGCTAGGTGCTAGTAATTATGTATACAACATGATATTATATATACCTAAGACATTCAATATATATAATATTTTGTATATATAATACACTCAAAATATAATTTCTTTATGTAATCAGAAGTCTTTGAAATGTGTATTTTATATTTACAGTACATCTCAGTTTAGGTTAGCCACATTTCAAGTGTCAAAACCACATGGGATTAGTGAACACCATGTTAGCACATACACTGCAACATAAGAAACTATTATGATGACCTTAGGGTGAGAGATGTAGACTCCAAAATAACTAATCACGATAGAAAGCTATTTAAATTATTAATTTTGTTCATCAAAATTAACAATAATTGAGTTAAAAGATAAGTCATGGAATGGGAGAAGGTATATGAAACCCTTAAATTCAAGTGTTCCCCAGATTTTATAAAGAGCCAGGGGCACCTGGGTGGCTCAGTGGGTTAAGCCTCTGCCTTCGGTTCAGGTCATGATCTCGGGATTCTGGGATCAAGTCCCGCATCGGGCTCTCTGCTAGGCGGGGAGCCTGCTTCCTCCTCTCTCTCTCTCTGCCTGCTTCCCTGCCTACTTGTGATCTCTCTCTGTCAAATAAATAAATAAAATCTTAAAAAAAAAAAAAAAAGAACCACAGATCAGTAAGAAAAACAAACAAAACAATATAATCTCTCGATATAAGAGAAAAAGTCAAGATTTAAAAGGACTATATTAGTCTACTAGAGTTGCCATTAACAAAATACTACAGACTGTATGGACTAAGAAACAGAAATTTATTTTTTCACAATCCCGGAGGCTGGGAAGTTGAAGATCAGGGTGTTGGCCAATTCTATTCCTGGTTGGGGCTCTCTTCCTGGCTTGCTGACAGTTGCCTTCTCACAGTAGAGAAAATGAGAATGAGAGAGGAAGAACATGCACCAGTTCAAGCTAATTAACATACCGTCTCCTCACACAGCTCACTTTTGTCTCTTTCTATAAGGACACTAATTCCACTGGGTCAAGGCCTACCTTTATAACCTTGATTACCTCCATAAAGGCCCTGTATTCTCCAAATGCAGTCACACTTGGGATTGGAGCTTAAACAGATGAATTTGCGGGGGGATATAATTTGGTCCATAGCATTCTGACCCTGGCCCCTCAAAAATCATGTCTTTCCCACGGGCAAATATAGTCATTCCATCCTAAAAGCTCCCAAATTCTTTTTTTTTTAAGGCTTTATTTATTTATTTGACAGACAGAGATCACAAGTAGGCAGAGAGGCAGGCGGAGAGAGAGGAGGAAGCAGGCTCCCGGCCGAGCAGAGAGCCCTATGCAGGGCTCGATCCCAGGGCCCTGAGATCATGACCTGAGCCGAAGGCAGAGGCTTTAACCCACTGAGCCACCCAGGCGCCCCAGCTCCCAAATTCTTAATTCATTCCAGCATCAATTCTCAAGCTTAATCAGTCTTGTCTCAGTATCATGTAAATCAGATATGGGTGAGACTTGCTGTATAATTCCTCCTAAGGCAATATTCCTCTACACTATGAACATGTGAAACCAGACAAGCTAAAATACAATGGTGAGACAGGCACAGAATAGACATGCCCATTCTAAAGAAGATAAATAAGAACAAAAAAAGGGGTGACAGGTCCCAAATAATTCCAGAACCCAGCCAATGCCATTAAAATTGAATGGGGTCCTGAAGTTAAGCTATGGACAGAAGCTAGTTTGTCACTCACAGTACAAAATGATTCCTTGGTTATGATTCAGAAAACAAGGAAGTCAATGCAGAAGTATATCAGAAGCACATCATCGGTCAGAACTTTGCAGATTATATGCATTACCTAATGGAAGAAGATGCAGATGTTTACATGAAACAATTCTCTCAATATATAAAGCTCCAGACATAAAGGAGGAGATGTAGAAGAAAGCTCGGGGGGTGCCTGGGTGGTTCAGTGGGTTAAGCTGCTTCTTTGGCTCAGGTCATGATCTCAGGGTTCTGGGATTGAGTCCCGCATCGGGCTCTCTGCTCAGCAGAGAGCCTGCTTCCCTCTCTCTCTCTCTCTCTGCTTGCCTCTCTGTCTACTTGTGATCTCTGTCTGTCAAATAAATAAATGAAATCTTAAAAAAAGAAGAAGAAGAAGAAGAAGAAGAAGAAGAAAGCTCAGGCTGCTATACAAGAGAATCAGTCTATGAGAAGTCTGAGAAAGATGAAAAAAAGATGGGAGGCACCTGGGTGGCTCAGTTCGTTAACCGTTTGCCTTCTGCCCAGGTCACGATCCCAGAGTCCTGGGATGGAACTCCCACATCGGGGTCTCTGCTCAGCGGGGAGTCTACTTCTCCCTCTGCCCCCCACCCCCCCGCCGGCTTCGTGCTCTCCTTCTCTGTCTTTCAAAAAAATATTAAACCTTAAAATCTTAAAAATCTTAAATCTTAAAAATCTTAAAATTTTAAAATCTTAAATCTTAAAAAAATCTTTAAAAAAATCGTAAATCTTAAAAATGTTAAAAACAACAACAACAAAAAACAAACAAACAAACAAACAAAAAAACCAGAGAAGGAATCATCCCAAAATGTCTCTTGCCCAGAAGGAAGACTGAGTAGCTCAGGAGAAGACAAACTTCCTCAGAGCTCTGGAGTGGGCCGCTCAAAGCTAAATAACCAAACACAATTTTCTATGAAGATTTTTCAACTAAAGACAATAAATTTATTGAACAAGCAGCTTAAAAAGAAAAGATAGAAAGAAAAGAAAAAGCAAATTCCATTTGATCTTAAGGCTTTAGAATAATCACTTTGGCTCAGTGTCCTGCCTTCCAGGCTTACTGATGTGGCAGCATCACCCCCAAGGCTCTGTGGGGGCAGCATTATCTCTTTGGCTCAATGGGGCCCTTTAGCCAATGTGAGAGCCATGTAGGTAGGGCTTTCTGAAATGAAAACAGCCCACTCCCTGGGCCTGTGGTGAGCGGCAGTCCTGATGACCTCTGCATGACTCTAGGGGTCATGCATCCCTTTCCCTGAAGAATACAGCAGGCACATTCACAGCCAAACAGTTCTGTGGTCCAGCCCTGTAGAATCCAAGAAGTCTGACGGCTCTCCTTCACTCCATCCCGCTTTCTCTCTCCCCTTCAGTTCCAACTGGCAGCGTCTCGGCTGGTAAAATTGCATCTCTATTTCTGGCTTCTGCCGAGATGGCTGAGTAAGTCCATGAGTCACACCCATGATGTCCTTATCAAATGGCTTCGTCCACACCTTTACTGTGTTCATCAGAACAAACCTCTTTGGTTTTTGGAATATGGAGAGGCACGGAAACTTTTCTAAATCTTGAAGTTTGGTTCCTTTTTGCTCGACCATTCCTTCCTCGATTCATCTCTCTACTCCTGCTTTTTATTATTAAAAGTCAGAAAGACCCAGGGTGTACCTCCAACATTTTGCTCAAAAATCACTTCAGATAAATATCCAATCTCATTGTTCACAAGTTCTATTTTCCACAGAACAGTAGAACACATCAGTCAAGTTCTTTGCCACTTTGTCAAAAGGATTATCTTTCCTGCAGTTTCCCAGCCTTATTTCCTTATTTCCATCTGAGACCTTGCCAGAATGACCTTTAACGTCTATATTTCTGTCAACATTCTGTTCAGGATTATTTACTTTTTCTCTAAAAAGACGGAGGTTTTCTCTCCAGCTCTCTTTTCTTTCTGAGCTCTCATCAGAATCACTTTAATGTCCGTATTTCTATAAACAATCCCTTCGCTACAATCTCCACTTTTTCTAGCGTGCACCTCAAAGTCCCCTTCCACATATTTAAGTGTATTTGTTCTCACGGCATGCCATTTCTCAGTACCAAAATCTGTATTAATCAGCTAAGGCTGCCCTATCAAACACCACAAGTCAGGTAGTTTAAACAAAAGAAATTCATTTTCCCAAAGTTCTAGAGGCTAGAAGCCCATGATCAAGTGCCAGCCTCTTCCTGGCTTGTGGACTGCCACCTTTTTGTTATGCTTTCATATGGCCTTTCTTCAGTGCCTGTGGACAAGGGAGAGAAAAGAAAGCAAGACAACTTTCTTGTCTCTTTTTATAAGGACACTAATCCATCAGATCAGGGCCCCACACTTAGGACCTCATTTAACTTTACATCCATAAAGGCCTTATGTCCAAATATAGTCATGTTGGGGCTTGAGGCTCCAATAGAGGAGTCCAGAGGGGAACAGACATCCAGTCCATAGCAAAGACACTTCAAAATAGAGTATCCAAATGGCAAATATGCATAAGAAAATGTAATCAACATCCTTTATCTTCAGCGTGATAGAAACAAAAACTCAATGAATATTAATTATAATTACCTAGCAAAATGCCTAAAATGAAAAGGACAGACAATAACAAATACAAAGATATGCAGCAACTTAAATTCTCTAACACTACAAGCAACTGGAATTCTCTTCATGGTATAAATTGTTGCAACCACTTTGAAAAATATTTTGGTATCATCTACTAAACCTGAATATATTCCATAACCCCTGAGCCAGAAATTCCACAATCATACATTTAGTAATAGATATGAAAAATGTTCATAGCAATATTATTAACAATAGCCATATTTGGAAATAACCGAAATGCCCATTGACATAATAACATATAAATTATTAAGGTATATTTATATAATAGTGTACTGCAGAGCAATGGAACTGATCAAATTACTTGTTATTAGATTAAGTTTCCCAGAAACAGACCCCAAGACGAGAATTCAAGTCCAATTCATTTATTTGGAAGTTGAGCTCAGGAAACATTGCTAGAAAGTGAGGAAATGAACAGAGAAGGGAAGGTAGCCAATAAAGGGTACACCGGCAAGCCAGTTAGCATTGTGAGTAGGTAAAGCTTAATCCCCCAGTAGAACTCTTAAGAATCTGTAAAAAAATACATGTCCCAGAGTTGTTCCACCCAAGGAGTGAGGAAGCTTTTTTATGCACAAGCTCCTGTCAGTCATTGATGGAGATCTGTGGGAGAGTGATTAATCTCTTTGGACTTCAGGCTCTCAGATGCCAAAAAAAAAAAAAAAGCCCTCAGGCAGGTGGGATTTTGCCTTCTTCACTACAACAGTAAGTCTTAGAGAATGTGGGCAGAATAGTAATGACAAGTCTGCCATAATTCTGCCATGCATACCAACACAGATGAATCTCACAAATATTGTGTTGAGAAAATAAGAACCAGACACAAAGAAGTACATACTGTGTGTTCCCTTTTATACAGAGTTCAAAAACAGGCGAACTAACTGTGCCGGAAGTCAGGAGACTGGTTGCATTTGGGGAAGGAGAGAGGAGAGACCTGGCAGAGGTCACTGTAAGACTTGAGGAAGCTTATACTGTTACGGTTCACACTCTGGTAATTCATTGAATTATACACTTATAATCTGTACACATTTCTGTGGGTATACCATTTCCTATTTAAAAGTTTGTTGTTGTTGTTGTTTAAATAGGAGAGGAGAGGAAATAAGGTTGGTCTTTCAAAGCAGATTGCCCCTATAACGGCAGTCACCGTCAGGTGTGCATTTGTATCTCAAAATAATGTCTGGAAACGGAACTCCCAGTCAGTGCTTCTGGCTTGTTCATCAGATGTAAAGCACAGGAGGCAGAAATAGGACATTCAATTCCTATCCAGTCCAACAACTCAAAATATATGTTCTACTCGATGCTGCGGTGACCCTGCCCTATAAACGAGAACAAGGAAACAAGGGGCTCCCTCTTTCCTCTTAGGCACTAGGTGACTCCTCTGCACAAATTAATGTGAATTTCTTGTTTATTGAGTAATTATAATCTTGAAACCATGTATATAATTTGTGAGACATGCATGTCATCAGAGCAAAGAAGGTAGGGAAGACAAAATGGTAGGTAGAGGAAGATCTCTCTCCCAAGGTACAATCTTCCAATCAAAAGTGCAACTGATGTGCTTAATGAAAGCTTTAATTCTCTCTGCTGGACACGATATCATTAAAGAACCTAAAGCTCTGAGTTTTCTGGCTGAAAGAAAGAGTGTTTAATTGCCTCACTTCCTACCTATAGAGATTAAGGCATATTTATTACACAATAGACATAAGCACCAGAAGGAGAAAGAGCATCATGGAATCATATACTGCTGAGTCATGTTCCACATCCAATACCACACAAGCTGTTGCAATCTCTTGCTAGGACAGGCTCCTTTGATGAATCTGATTTCAGACTGTCATAGAGAACAAATTCTAACATAACCCTTGTACCACCCGCCGAAGCTGAACTCATCTCCCCATATAATAATGATAATGTGGAGAAAAGTCTTAATTTATTCTGAGTCAGAATGCCACAATTCTGGAGAACAAGGCATTTGTACCCCCAAATGTAAAGCAACTAATTGCAAATATCCTTTCTCATCCTCCTTACGAGTTCAAAAATCAGTGGATCAGCCTGGCGCTGTCACAGATTTCCTGGAAAAATTAATGGCTTTTCAGGGATACAATTAAGAAGAAAAATAGCTGGCAATTTCTGAGAATTTAGGAAGTGTTAGCCACTATTCTCAGTACTACATATGGAATAATTCAGTTAGTCCTCACAACAACTGTGTGGAACTACCCCCATTTGACATAAAGGAAACCGTGGAGCAGAGATGCTAAATGACCTGTCAAAGGTCAGAGTGAGTGGCAGAGACAAGGTTCAAACCCATCAGCCTGGCTCCAGAATCCCAGCTCTGAACCATGACACGCATTGTCTTTCACCTCTTCAGTTGAGATGCTGTCACTGAAGTCACAATGCACGCAAGCTTTGAAAAGAGAAAAAATATTTAATATAACTTCATTCCTATTCCTCTTATTGTAGGAAAAAAAAAAAGGCAAATGGACTAAGGAAAGAGCTACAGAAAGATGAAAGACGGCTTCTTTCTGACTCATTCTTTGTATAATTTTCACAAAACTTCCTTGTGAGACCTTAGGCTTATATCGAATGATCAACTTTTTTCCAAAACCTCTTCAATATACAAGTCTCACTCAATTATGTAAGGTAAGAAAAGAAGTTAGGTAGACATTATAAGCCCTTTTTTTGGCAGATAAGTAATAATGTAACTATATAAATATACAGACGGAGATACAAGAAACTAAGGTCTCGAATCCACATTCTGTCTTCAACCATGCATCCCTCCGTAAAACACCCCTCAGTGTTGCATATTCATAAAGAAAAAGGACAGATAGAGAGATCCTTATGAGCTGGGGTTTTGATTCCACACTCTAATTTAGTTCCCTAGCCTATTAGCTAGACCACAAAGAAAACCACATTTGTCGTAGCTGGAGGTAGACCCACCGCTGGAAACTAAATCGGACTAAACATCTCCTCATCCTGTTACCACTAAATGCACACCCAAATCTTAGATCTTACATTTGATGGCAACACATGTTATACTGCCTACTTATATTATTATTTCTCTTAAATAGTCCATGGGACAAATGAGATGTGAAGTGCCATCTTTTAAGACTTTATTTATCTCTTTTATAATATAACAAAAGTTCCCAAAACATGCCAAGATAGAATAATTCAATTAAGTTTATCCCAAGGTCATTCTATTAGGTTGAGAATTCACCTCATATTCTACTTCCCTGCTAGAAAAGAAAAGCTCAACTAACTTGTCCAATCAAGCTTAGCAGACGGGGCAATACAATGTGAACCAGGTGACAGAATGGTCCAAATAACAAATGCCTACAAAACAAAATGACCTAGACTTTATTCCTCGCTGTAAAATTTAACCATGTATGCTCTTTTCTATTATCAAGCTCATCTTTATTTATACAGAGAATAAAATCTACTGCGGACCTTCTTTGTCTATAATTTCAATGTATTTAGGAGAATCACCTTTCATTTTTTCCAGTGAACTCCAGAATACTGATTATCTCAATAATTAAAAAAAAATCAGGGGCGCCTGGGTGGCTCAGTGGGTTGAAGCCTCTGCCTTTGGCTCAGGTCATGATCTCAGGGTCCTGGAATCAAGCCCCGCATCGGGCTCTCTGCTCAGTGGGAAGACTGTTTCCCTCTTACTCTCTGCCTGCCTCTCTACCTACTTGTGATCTCTGTCAAATAAATAAATAAAATCTTAAAAAATATAATAATAATAAATAAAATCAGTATCGTTTTTTCACAGGATGCTTTCTGCAAACTCTATATGTATCATGACCACATGTCCAATTAGGTGTCATTATCCTTATTTTATAAACTAAAAAAATTGAGAATCAAAAAGCTCAAATTATTTATAAAGCCACACAACTAATTGAATCTCACCCCAAATCTTTGTCATTTCTTTTTATAATTTAACTATCTCACTTAAGCAACATAATAACTCCCTTCATTTACTCAGTTATTTCTCCTTCTCCCCTACTGAATCAATAAACTGAAAGGCATATTCCCAATCACAGATTTTGTGAACAGAAGAAGACCACCCCCTCACCTTTGTGACATCAGTCAGAAACACTCTAGGAAATAACAGAAAACTGGACTTAGCTCTTTTCATAGCAAACATAAAAAGTATAATAATACCTAAATTTTGAAAATGCCCAATAAGAGGATTCATGTAGTTTATTTAAATTGGCTCTAATCTGTGAGTTCAGATTATTCCCCCAACCAATATTCTAGTGCTCTCCAACTTCTTATTTATGAACTTCTACTTTGATATTAGGAAGCTAATTTATTTTTTTAAGTCAGTTTAATTTAGTTAAAAAAAAAATCACAAGTTTCCTTTACTCCTGACTCCACTAATGACTCATTTTTGGTATTATATAGGGCTTTTCCATGAAATACCTTTTCCTGTATATTTTCTAGAGCCAGTAGTATGTCTCTCAGTGACACCTAATCATTGAATAGTTGACTTCCAGTCTTGGTAGATATTAGTCTTCCAACTTAGAATCTTCCAAATCTGGATTTATCTTCAATATCAAACTCTACTGACTTCATGTGGGTGGTTTTCTTCTTTTCACAATGAAGGAAGTATTGTTCTTCAGTACTTTGTTTTGCATATCCTCTCATTCCAGCTAAGACTTCTGAGTCAACCTAAGCACCTGCATTCATTCTCTCATCACAGAGAAGTGGTTTCAAAATATGAAGATGACCAAGGTAAGATATCTTTATTCTCTACATATCTACCAAATTCTATGTAGGTGGTATAAAGATTCACACTTTATGGCCTCTAATGCTTCTCGAAAAAAAAAAAAAAAAGTATCGGTATACAGGAAGCACTTTCTGTCTTTAAAAAGTATTATCTAGCCTGTAAATTGTAATGTTCCCATGGGAATCGAAACAGAATTGGGGAGTTTCCAGAATCGCACTTAGTTTGAGATGTAGTCAGTACAAACCTACTCTCTTAAATGGAGCTTTTGGATATGAATTTCCCTAATTGAAGGTCTACATCCAGGACATATTAAAAAGGGACTAAAGTTTGATGACAAAATCTTATACTCCCTAAGAAGAAACTTCTAATTAGAAATCTCCCTATAAGAGTGGCCTTAATTATTTTGAATCCTGCTCATTTTATGATATTCCAGGATGCACTTGCTTTTCTCAAATCTGTTCATAGAGTCTCCTTTAGCTTAAATTTGGTTAAACCAGTTTTATTAAAAAAATTTCAAAATATGATTTTATATGCATAAAGTTAATTTTAATGCATTTTAAGCTCTTCTAATTCATTCCAAATTTAGCAACAAAAGTAGAACAATTTTAAGCTATTTAAAATATAGTATGCCTTAACTTATATAGTTCCTAAGAATAAAAAATTTTAATAGTCAAAACAACTATATTCAGATTTATTAGGTCCTGTATTATAGGTATTTTTTAAATGAACCAATAAAATTTATTAGTTCTGAAGAGGCTCTCCTAGTAATTATGAAAGAAAGAGAAGAAATTAAGCTCTCCAGCTTTAGAGTGGGAGGAATATATTGTTCTTGGAAAATGTCCATCTCCTTCCTGCTGTTCAATTAATTCCCTACTTTCTTTCACTTGTCCTTTCTTCTTTTATTATAGTCATATTTTTTTTCTTCACATAAGTTATCTTGTTCTCTCTTTAGTTCTTGATCTTTCCATAATCTATATGTTTGGAAAATGTAGACTTAAACTTGAATTGTAGTTCCAGGTGGAGATTTTCTTGTTATGTTACTTAGAGACACATACTAGAGTGTTATATTTAAAGACAGATGGCAATAATCATATGAACACTCCATGTGGCTGGTTCTCTGTATCCATCAATTTGCAGCTGAGGAGGCTAGTTCGAGCATCTGCAATAATTGGTAGAAGAGAAAATAAAATGGAGAAGACCAGACATTTTCACTCATTAAATGTGGTTTTATTCACTCTGACATAAAACATACTGAATTTGAAAGTTCTTCAAATGGTTGGGGTTTAAAGAAGTCCTACAGAGAAGCAACGATTTTCCAAATATACATTGCTTATTTCTTCAGAGTAGGAATTTTAACTGGGAGCTATGAATGTATACAGACATCTTAATGGTTTATGGCGCTGGCAAATGAAACTACGTATCTTCTAGGGTTCCTTCATAGCTTGATCTCAGATGTGATAGGTTAAAACTAATAATATCACCCAGAGTCCTTCTCTTCTAGCGGTCCTCATCTTCATCTTAAAATTTTGCTACTTCTGTTAGATGTATATTTCTGCCCCTCAAACTGTGTACCTTCCAAAAATCCAAGGATCGAATCCAAGAAAATACATGTCTATTGTTTCTGAGACTTAGCAAGTTGCAGTTCATCTTCAGAAATCCTGATCCATCTGTGAACTCTTAACTACAAGCAAGGTCTCTCCAACAAAGCTCCTGCTCCAGTTACCAGGTTCCTTCCAAAAATAGGTAGGTCCTAGAATCACTTACTCCACCTGTGAGTCAGGTGATCCTGCCTCCTCCATCTTGGAGTGAAGAACACATATACTCAAACCCAAAAATGTACTCACTGATTGTAATTGCTACCAAATATAAGCTATCATAATACACCAAGTTTATATACAGACATATAATCATGCATTTATACACACATGCACACACACACACACACCCCTGTATTGGTTCAGTTATTGTCAATTATTTCAAAATCTGTTTTAAAAAAGAAAAAAGCTAACTGTAAACACTATGTCAGACACAACCAAAAGTAACCCCCAGTCAATCATTTTAGGATGCATGGTCCACTCCCCACTTACGTAACTCCTTCCCCTTGTGTGTGGGTGGGACCTTTGACTTGCTTCTTACCATTACAATATAGCAAAGGTAATGGCTGTCACTCTTGTAACTACATTACATAATGTGACGGAGCTGGTGGATGTCACTCCCATGATGACTCATCCAACTGAATCACTTAAGTCTCCAAATAAGATCACAGGTCCAACCAACCTGAAATCAAAGTGATTTCAATCTGATTAAACCCTCAACAAAGGACCCAGATAACACATGTATGAGTCCTACACAGGAAAATTGTGAAATGTTAAATGTGTGTTCTTTTTATGTGCGAAATTTGTGGTAATTTGTTACATAACAATAGAAAACGAAACAAATATATATGTACTCATCTTGAATTATTTTATGACATCCTTCTTAATTTTAATCCTCTTAGAGATCTCCCTTCATATCATATCAAGAACATGTATTTAAAACATCCGTATCATACATCAAGAATATTTTTGCTGTGAAAATTATAGAAAGTATTTTCATGATTTTATTTATTTGGGGACAAATACTTCATTTTTTTCATATTATTTAACCTCTATCCTAAGATAAAACCCTTGACTGAAGTTGCAGTCAAACAAGTAAAATAATGTTATGTTTTGTGGATATTTCATTAAGTATTAATTCCTTTTGACTTGCAGGGGTTTCCTTCATATTCTAAAGCTAATAGGTCAGTTTTTGGGTGGGACATTTATTTGTAGATCTTCTGAAAGTTTATAGCTCTTGGAATTGTGCATATGTTACATAATAGATAAAGTGTCCCTGCACAAAAACAAATTACAAAAAAAATAAAAAGACAAATCTGAGAAATTCAATTCCAATTATACTTCAGTAAGCATTGAATGAAACTTCTAGCAAATGTAGAACAAAAAATTTCCCTGCTGGTTCTGTTCTTATCTTCTTATTTTCATAGTCTGATTTGGTGTCTTTGGCAAATCTCTCGTGTTTCCGCTTGATCTTTGTCCCACACAGGTTTGTACTAGAATGATGGCACAGTTGTAAAGGCATTTCATTCTTTCTGAATATGATGCTCAGAAATCATCTCCCTAAGGGTTTTAATGAACTATATGCTTATAGTTCCAGCTGTTCCCAGTCCTATTAGTTAATACACAGACCTGTGCAAAAGCTAGAGCTATAGATAGCTTGTCTCCTTTGATTCTCTTAAAAATGACTGCCTCAGTCACCAATTTTTCTGGAAACGACTTCTCTAACTGCACTGCATCTTCCAGGCTTTCTGAACACTGCTCATCTTTCTCCTGAGAAGAATCTGTTCTGCGGCAAGAGGAGGATTTGTATATGGCTTTGCTGAGGAGGAACAAGCCTCCAGCTTCAAGATGCCCATTCCCCTCAATATGAAGCAAGTTCAGAAGTCATTCACTTCATAATGCTTTCCTTGCTGTGATATCAAATGTCACCTTCCCACTAACCCAGCCAGGATCTTGCTGTTAACCATTTTTTATTAACTGTGTGGCCTACATTTCCTCAACCATTTTTACAACCACGTCTACAAAATTAAAAAGGAACAGATTCCACAAGGACATTTACCATACAGCAAAAAGAAAGGGGACTAAACAGAACCTTTCTGCTTAAATAAATGTGAACAGGAAGATATTTCAATGAATAACAACATCTGAAGGTCATGAAAAGAAAGAGAGTAGCAAAGGTATTTGAAGTATACCTTGAAGAAACAAACTGTGGCAGAAGATTGCTAGAAAGTGCCAGAAGGTATTTGTTACATTCTAAAAAAGGATTGTTGGATATGTTTCTCCATATGTCATGATGAGGCATGCATTTCTCTTGGGTATCATACCAACTCACAAAAGGAGACAGACATTGATATCACTTTTGGCAGTAAAGGCAAGGGTTGGCGAAATATCTGCTCTATCAAATTTTCAACCAAAGATATGAACAAGAGAGTCTTTTTTTTTTTTTTAAGATTTTATTTATTTATTTGAGAGAGACAGAGAGCTTGAGAAGGGAGAGGATCAGAGGAAGGAGCAGACTCCTCACTGAGCTGGGAGCCTGATTTGGGACTCGATCCTGGGACTCCAGGATCATGACCTGAGCTGAAGGCAGTCGCTTAACCAACTGAGCCACCCAGGTGCCCCTGAACAAGAGAGTCTTAAAACACCTAATTTTTAAAAATCTGGATGCTTTTGAAAAAGATTAAGCATTTTATTACATCAAAAACCTTTGATAACTCTACACTAATATTAGTCATTTGTCACATTATTATAATTTGCATGAAAAGGCAATAATAGTGTAATGACTAATCAGCATGAATATTGGAGCCAGATAAACCTATTAGAATTTAGCACCCTCCATTCATCAGTGGAGAGCCACTGGATGAGTCCATTAAACTCAGTAAGTCTCAGTTTCTTCATTGGTAAAATATAGGAAATAATAACACCATTTTCATGGTGAAGAATAAAGGACATCCTATTTATGTAGTGTTTTTCATAGGGCCAAACACATAGTAGGTGTTCAATACATGCTAGCAATTATTTTCTATCTCATAGAAGAAGTCACTTTTCATATTTAGATACCACCTAGGTGCCTCGTTAGCACATCAGGTAGCGCGTCAGTCTCGTATTTAGATACTACCTTATTCCAAAAATCATGTCATTTTCAAAATACATGTAGCATATGAGGAGGGTAAAGTGAGGGAGTCGTGAAGAAAAGGGAAATACAGCTAGAAATAATAAAGATGGTTGTGAGATACCATGAAGTTGTACATTTCTAGATATGAATCATGGACCTAACTCAGAGCTGCCTAGAAGCTAGTGTGAAAAGGAACACACAATCAGACACATGACTTAAAAAATAAAAATAGCCGTGTTTAAAAGAAATCCAGGGATGCCTGGGTGGCTCAGTTGGTTAAGCGGCTGCTTTCGGCTCAGGTCATGATCCCGGCGTCCTGGGATCGAGTCCCGCATCGAGCTCCTTGCTCGGCGGGGAGCCTGCTTCTCCCTCTGCCTCTGCCTACCACTCTGTCTGCCTGTGCTCGCTCTCTCGCTCACTCTCTGACAAATAAATAAAATCTTAAAAAAATAATAAAAAAAAATAATAAAAGAAATCCAAATACTCTGAGAAAAAAATGTGTCACCTCTCTAGGACCTCATAAAAAAAGACACTATGTGAGGTACAAACAATTTCCTCAATTACATTTTCATAGCAAAGCAAATAAAAGAGTTTTGGTTCTCTTATATTAACCCTCAAATTTGGCTAACAGAATAACACTAAAATGGAGTTTAGTGAAAGCAATTTTAAAACAGTGCAGCTTGGGTTCATGGCTCTCTGATGAGAAACAATACACCAATAATTAATCTTAGAAATAACCAACTGTGTGCAGCACTTTGAAATTCATGATTATTTTTAATTCCAAAAGGTAGGTATAGCAAAGATAGTCATTCTTATTTTACAGATATGGAAATGGAGTCTCAAACAGGCTCAGTGACTTGCCCAAAGTTATGTAGGAGAAAAGTAACAGAGCGGAGAATGTTTCTAATCTCATGTCCCTTTTTTTTTTAAAGATTTTTTTTAAATTTATTTATTTGACAGACAGATCACGAGGCAGGCAGAGAGAGAGAGGAGGAAAGCAGGCTCCCCGCTGAGCAGAAGCCCAATGCGGGGCTCGATGTGGGGCTCGGTGTGGGGCTGGATATGGGGCTCGATCCCAGGACCCTGGGATCATGACCTGAGCTGAAGGCAGAGGCTTTAACGCACTGAGCCACCCAGGCGCCCCTCATGTCCCTTTGTTTAATTCTGTTTCCTTTTCACCGCACTGCTAGGGAATGGACTAACCATTGGGAAAGCACAGGAAGGACTCCAGCCTCTGCCTCTCTTGGGGATAGCGACCATCTTCAACATTTGTGTTTTGATATACAAAAACCAGATTGGAAGGTCTCCATGAAGCATAGCTGTTTCTATGATACTAATAACTTGGAGGATTTGCCAAAGGTCATTCTTAAAAGGCAAGTCATTTGTAAGCTCTAGGAAAACAATAACAATAATGTTTTTTATTTTCATAGCACTTTACATTTCTCAAGCACTTGCAGAGGGCAGTTTGTACTTCCTGAAAACTGGCTCTGTAAAGTAAACCAACTTGTTTACACCAAGTGAGACGCTCATCAAGTACACCTTTTGCAGAAAACTGCAGGTTAAGCAAGAGAAAATAAAATCTGATCATGGACATTCTGAAATGAAATACTCTTGCACAGAAAAACCTTAATTGGTGGATAGATGGCACAGAAATTACTCATATGTTGAAAGAAAATAGTAGATAGAGCCTTACCAACCTGTAAGCTGATATTTTTATAGCTCATGAATGAAGAAATGGCAGAAGCAGGCAGAGTAAAATTTTAAAAAGGAAGAAGAGCTAATAACCTATGTTCAGACCTCAAATGAAATAAAAGGTCCCAATTGCCGTTCAAGAACTTTTACTGCTAGTTTTAAATGTAACCTACAACTAAGCGCAAAATCTGGCTTTAGGAAAAATATTTGCTACTTTCCTAAAATATAGAATACTCTTGTTTCCATAGGATGCAAATAGTTGGCCTGTCAATAATTAAGTTTCTGTGTTTCCTATAGGCAGTTGGTGCAGGGATAAGAGGTGGTGTGAAATTCAACAGTTACTAAAATAGAGCAGCTCAGAATGAAAATGGGCTTTTAAATTTTATTATCTAATATGGTTCTGAATATGGCAATGACCTAAGGATTATGAGTATGGAAAACATCTCATTTTGAGTCTAACATTTTGATCCTAGCACCTCATCTTGTTCCACGAAAATAACATAATCAGGTTGAGAAACTATATGCAGAGC
The DNA here is from genome assembly GCA_004024625.1 of Mellivora capensis. Classification (NCBI taxonomy): domain Eukaryota; kingdom Metazoa; phylum Chordata; class Mammalia; order Carnivora; family Mustelidae; genus Mellivora; species Mellivora capensis. Next base: position 25,288 of record PISX010023068.1, read on the forward strand.
AAAGATTAGCCAATTTTAACTAATGTTTTCTGGAAATGGTGCATGGTGTACAAAAGAGGCTTTCATCATCTGGGTGACGTGTGCCTGGTGACATAAACCTGACTTGTTTGATTACCACAGGTTTCCATCTGGTGGCAAAACGTTCTCCTTGTTCACTTTACTTCGGCTGAAATCTCAAGCCAGGGTCTGGTGGGAAACTGTCTTGAAAACAATCAGCCCACCAAAACCATGACCTCTCAGAACAAGATGAGGTAAAAAAATTTCTGTGTAGTCAATCAAAACAACAAGAAATGACCAAATTTTTTTAAAAAATTTTAAGTTATCAAGCAAGAAAACAGAACTGCCACTAAAATTGCATTTGGAAATCATTCTTCTGCTATTAAGGGTGTAAGCTCAATTTATTTTATTTTATTTTATTTTACTTTATTTTTAAAGATTTTAATTATTTAAGAGAGAGAGAGCAAAAGCATGGGGAGGGGCGAAGGGAGAGAGAAAAGCAAGGAGAAAAAGAGAAAAAGAGAAAAGCAAGGAGCCCATTATGGGGCTCGATCCCAGATCTGCTGGGATCATGACCTGGGCTGAAGTGAGATGTTTCACTGACTGAGCCATCCAAAAGTCTGTAAGCTCAATTTTTAAAAGCCATGTTGAGTTTCTATTCAGACAACATTTAGCAAAATATGTACTCCACATATAGCAATTTCTCCTGATAATATGCCCTTCAGTACCAGACCTCAGTCCTATATTTAATATAGGGTATATGGGAACATCATTTGTTTCCTTTTTTATCTTCTCCTGTTTTGTTTCTTTGTTCCTCCCCCACCCGTGTTTATCTATAAACATACATATATAATTAATAAGAAGTAAATTTATAGAAAATTTAATACTTTTTAATCTCAAAAGCTGGTTCTAGAGGTGATAGAAAAGCTCATTGACACACATTTGGGTTTTTACTCTACTCAAAAGTCATTTTGGTTGCCAAATATTCTTTTGACATATGATACCACTTCTTTGCCTGAAGAAGCTCTTCTCCTCTGACTAGCTAAGCACAATGCCCTTCCTTCTCCTGCCGCTGAAACAGACGCTAGGGCGTCCTTGTATGGCGGTATCTTTGCTCCCCACAGCCTATGGACTGGAGTGGTGAAGTGCAAGTGATAACTAAAAACGGGATGACATTTTCCAGACTTTATTTCACTGGAGCCGACAGGGAAAAAAAATGGAGGTGAAGGGGAACATATATACCATTTCTAGGTTCTGAGGTAAGAAAGTTAGGAGAAAGCACATCCTCCATTTAAAAGGATGGAAGGAGGTAAGTGACATCAAGGAAGAGTTCGTTTCTATTAGAAAAAGAAGATGAAGGGGATGAAAATGCACAAAAATAGGATGAGGATAAAGGGTATTTTTCCAATGGCAGAAGGCATAGTGGAAGGGTTTGGGAGGCTTGTGAGGAGAGGCAGATTGGGTCGAAATGGAGGCAGATGGGTAAGAGCACTTGAGCAGTATAGTAGTTAAGAGTCCTGGTGATCAACAGCATGAGCAGCTGAGTTTCTAGTGGTGACTAGTCAGAAGAGGTATATGATTTGTGATGGGATCAGTCCTGAGAAGGTCTGGGGAGACATCAGGCATGTTCATGTTGGACATCTTGAGGCCAAGGGATGAGTGAACACCCTCTCAGAGGACTTTGATCAGAACTACCAGTCACTTGAAGACCTCTTCCCTCTTAACAGTGAAACAGTATCGCAGTTGAAGAAGGGGTAAATCCTAATGGGGTAGGAAGACAGGATTTACCTCTTTCCTCATCGGGCATGGTATAGTGGCCAAAGTACTTCCATCATGGAAGTGATAGAAGACCTCAATTATTGCAGAATGATCTACTACATTAATGTATATATTATTTTCACTAATACAGGAAGGATGCTCAAAAAAATGAGTGTTACTATTTCCTTCCCTTTCTCTCAAAATTAACCAAAAGTTGGTACTCTGCTTCTAGACTCCATTGCCTCAGAGAATCTGAGATTTGAGAGTAAAATCTGCTATGCATAATGGATAACTCTGTCATAGGTTTAATGTGAGGTGAAGACCCATAGAGTGAACAGGGATAAAGGCTGGTGCTGGGAACAGAGACCAGAAAGAGACGTTTTCCCAGACACGGGAGACTCTAGGAGTCTGGAGAGATTCCATGAATGCAGGTAATATTTCTGATGGTCATTCTTTGTGGTACACTGATGGAGGCCACACACTGATCAGTAGAGATATTCAGTGACCAAGCCTATGGTCCATGGGCAGGATTTCTAAGGAATGTACTTCTGAGCTTTCCAGAGAGCATCATTGCTCTCTGGAGGGCAACATGGAAAGTAGTTTTTGCAGAAAGAGGAGCTATAAGAACTTGGAGAGCCATTCCACCTCCTACATCTTTCTATATGCACATAAGCATCCTTCTTTCCTCCCTCCAAATTTGGAATCCAAGGAGTGAGAAGACATTAAAACACATGACTGAGATTTAATTTCTCACCTCCACAGAGAGTAGGGGCACATAGATTTTATTTGACTTAGAACATTAAGCCAAAATAACATTTCTTATACTGAGGTGTGAGGAGGAAATACTGACCTATTACCCACATAAAATGTCCTTGCAAGTTATTTATGTCGGTTACCATTTCAATTCCTCTCAATCTCCCAAGGTTACTATCAAATCAGGATGTACCGAAAGCCTACATGTGCCAGTAGCAGCCCATACATTATATGATTTAATCCTCCCAACTTCCCTAAATAAGTAGCATCGCCCCCATTTTTTGAATTGAAAAAAAATGAGTGCAGACAGATTAAGGAACTTGACCAAGACCACAGATGGTGGGATGCTAGCTGGGATTTAAGTCTAAGGTTGCCTACCTCCAAAATTCATGCTCTTTTATTTTGCTAGACTGCTACAAGAAGCATATGTAGAAGCATTTTTTTAATGCATAAAATGATACATAAATGCAACAAGCATCATTATTATGTTAAATGCGCTGGGGATCAGAGAATAGAGCCACAAAATTCTCAGAGCTTTTCTCACTTCCAGGAATAGCAAATGTACCTATGCTTTTGACGCACATAACTTTGGGAGTAGGATACAAAGGAATTATTATTCTCTCTTAAAATATCATCATGTAATGGTCAGATGTCAGGCATTCGAATAGGCTGTCATTAGAGTAGTTTCAATTCTCTCTTAAAAGTGATCAGATCAGAGACAGTAATAGAACCAAAGTTATGTAAAATCAAATTTACCAGTAAAAATCAGTTTTGACCTAAGCTACAGGGAAAAAAATTAGAAAAATTGCTCACTTCTGATTGGGAGAAAGTACATGGGAATGAGCGCTGATCATCATGGGGAATACACAAAGATCTATCACTGTTCTCACTTCAATCTGAAAAAGATGCTTCTGACTTCAGAAAGTCTCATGAAATTAACAGAACTTCAGTGAAAGTAAATCTGAGTCTCAGACAGGGATTTGAAATTGTGTTTCACTTAAGTCTGGAAGTTAAAATTTGGTGTTAGATAAAACCAAATTTATATAATATATGAATGTTACTTGTTAATACTTTATTAACTCAAGTTATCTATTTACTGCATAGATGATTGAAAACCTACAGCACACTAGAAGAGAGGTAGAGAGAGAGAGAAAAGGGGATGAAATAAGGACAAGGCTGAGACCCAAACAATAAGGAGGAGGTATGGGGAGCAGACTCCCAGATCATTCCAGAGAAGAAGCCCGCATGTCAAGACACAATGTTCTAGGACCCAACTCTCACAACAGAGGTTCTGAAATTATTTAACATTGTGATCTACAATCAAGAAAGTAGAATAAAGCAACCAGAAGATAGTTGTATACTTGACAATCAAACAAGAAATAGTTGATTTACAAGATATCTGTAAAAAATAAGCTAACTCCAAGCAGAAAGATGGTTCAATCTCAGGGGAACTGGTCCAGCTAGTCAAATAATATATAACTAAGGTCAGGATTCCAGTTCCAGAGAGGAGGGGACCCCATACATGGACACTATTTAGAATGAATGAGATGGGAACTTGGGCCAATACCCAGACCTGGGGCTGGAGCAAAAATGCAAAGAAAAGAAGTCAGGTGAGGTGTTTGGTCTTCTGAGCTACTCAGAGTTCTTTCTTTGTATACCAGATCCCAAGTCTATGGGTAGGAAAAAACTTACTGAGATAGAGGAGGGAGCATGGTCCAGGGATAAAGAAGTTGAAATCAAGAGCCCAATGGTCATTACTAGAATATCAGATTTATTCCAATCTCAAATTGGTCAAGTAGAAGGTGAAGGAGGGTAGAGAAAGGGGAGACTTGGCGATGATGTGTAAGTCATGCACCGGCCAATGAAAATTCATCCACATTATGGGGACAGTATGAGTTGATAGCCAAAAGCTGTCAGGGGTCTCAGCTTGGAATAGCTGGAAAAAAACAGAAGTTGACAAGAAATATATTCTACCAAATAAAATAAACACATTTTAAAGCAGCTTATCCCCCTTCCAAAATTGCTCACATTAGATCCTAGATTCATTTAAACTAAACTTCAAAAAATAAATAAATAAATAAACTAAACTTCATTGTTTCCTCCCATTCAAATGTAAAAGTCTGAAGAGAGTTAAAGGCCACCACTCACAACTGCTGTGTTATTAAGCAGGTGTAACAGAATGGGCTCAGAGTAAGCTAAGAGAACAGGTTAAGAGGCACCTTGCAGAAACAGAGGTCAAAAGCCATGTCTAGGGACGCCTGGGTGGCTCAGTTGGTTGGACGACTGCCTTCGGCTCAGGTCATGATCCTGGAGACCTGGTATCAAGTCCCGCATCAGGCTCCCAGCTCCACGGGGAGTCTGCTTCTCCCTCTGACCTTCTCCTCGCTCATGCTCTCTCACTGCCTCTCTCTCAAATAAATAAATAAAATCTTTAAAAAAAAAAAAAGCCATTCCCATCAAAATTCCACTGGTATTTTCAAAGAGCTGGAGCAAATAATCCTAAAATTTGTATGGAATCAGAAGAGACCCCGAATCGCTAAGGAAATGTTGAAAAACAAAAATAAAACTGGTGGCATCTCATTACCTGATTTCAAGCTTTACTACAAAGCTGTGATCACCAAGACAGCATGGTACTGGCATCAAAACAGACACATAGACCAATGGAACAGAG
>PISX010023069.1:0-30485 GCA_004024625.1 Mellivora capensis
ACATTCAGGGTAACTATTGAGAGATATGAATTTAGTGCCATTGTATTGCCTGTAAGGTGATTGTTACTGTATATTGTCTCTGTTCCTTTCTGATCTACTATTTTTAGGCTCTCTCTTTGCTTAGAGGACCCCTTTCAATATTTCCTGTAGAGCTGGTTTGGTGTTTGCAAATTCTTTCAGTTTTTGTTTGTCCTGGAAGTTTTTTATCTCTCCTTCTATTTTCAATGATAGCCTAGCTGAATATAGTATTCTTGGCTGCATGTTTTGCTCCTTCAGTGCTCTGAATATGTCTTGCCAGTTCTTTCTGGCCTGCCAGGTCTCTGTGGATAAGTCTGCTGCCAATCTAATATTTTTACCATTGTATGTTATAGACTTCTTTTCCCAGGCTGCTTTCACGAGTTTCGCTTTGTCGCTAAGACTTGTAAATTTTACTATTAGGTAACGGGGTGTGAACCTATTCTTGTTGATTTTGGTGGGGGGGTTTTCTGCACCTCCTCGATTTTGATGCTTATTCCCTTTGCCATATTAGAGAAATTCTCTCCAATAATTCTCTCCAATATACCTTCTGCTCCCCTCTCTCTTTTTTATTCTTCTGAAATCCCAATTATTCTAATGTTGTTTCATCTTATGGTGTCACTTATCTCTCGAATTCTCCCCTCATGGTCCAGTAGCTGTTTCTCCCTCTTTTGCTCAACTTCTTTATTCTCTGTCATTTGGTCTTCTATATCACTAATTCTTTCTTCTGCCTCCTTTATCCTAGCAGTAAGAGCCTTCATTTTTGATTGCACCTCATTAATAGCTTTTCTTATTTCAACTTGGTTAAATTTTAGTTCTTTTATTTCTCCAGAAAGGGCTTTTATATCTCCAGAGAGGGTTTCTCTAATATCTTCCATGCCTTTTTCGAGCCCGGCTAAAACCTTGAGAATCCTCATTCTGAACTCTAGATCTGACATATTACCAATGTCTATATTGATTAGGTCCATAGCCTTTGGTACTGCCTCTTGTTCTTTTTTTTTGTGGTGAGTTTTTCTGCCTTGTCATTTTTTCCAGATAAGAGTATATAAAGGAGCAAATAAAATACTAAAAGGGTGGCAAAGACCCCAGGAAAATGTGCCTTAACCAAATCAGAAGAGACCCCAAATCATGGGGGGGAGAAAGGGGATAAAAAGAAGTTCAGAAAAAAAAATTTTTTAAAGGAAAACAAATAAAGAAAAAATATAAAAAAGAAAAAATATATATATGTCTTAGACTGGTGACTAGAACAGGGTCACCCACTTAATTGTGGGGTATTTTGGTGTCTTAGAGGAAACTACCTCCCAAAATTTTAAAGAATGAAAAATGTATATAAGTTGTCTTTCTCTGATTGACTTATTTCACTAAGCATGATACCCTCTAGTTCCATCCACGTTGTTGCGAATGGCAAGATTTCATTTCTTTTGATGGCTGCATAGTATTCCATCGTGTGTATATACCACATCTTCTTTATCCATTCATCTGGAGATGCAACATGGGGGACTAGGGGGGCAGAAAAAGAAGAAAAGAAACAAGATGGGATTGGGAGGGAGACAAACCATAAGTGACTCTTAATCTCACAAAACAAACTGAGGGTTGCTGGGGGGAGGGAGTCGGGAAAGGTGGGTGGGGTAATGGACATTGGGGAGGGTATGTGCTATGGTTAGTGCTGTGAAGTGTGTAAAACTGGCGATTCACAGACATCCCCTGGGGATAAAAAATTTGTTTATAAAAAATAAAAATTAAAAAAAATGTATATAAGGGTAAACACAATGAAGGGATGGAATATGCCTATAAAGATGAAAAAAAAATTTTTTTTTAATTTCTAAAAGAAGGAGTTGATAAAGTAAGTTGGTTGGGAGAATAAAGAAAAAGAAAGTGAAGAGAATTTGCTCAGGCTGGAGACTAGAACAAGCCTGGAGCTAGATTTAGGATATATTTTGATCTACTAGAGGAAGTTGTACCCCAAATTTTTTAGAAGAAAAAATCCTTATGTGTATACAAGAAATAAAGTTAAATACTATGAAGGATAAAATATGACTATAATAATGAAGGTTCAAAAAAGATTATTATTTTTTTGGAAAGGTATTGTTAAGATATATTGTTAAGATAAACTAGTTTAAAAATGTTAAAAAAGAAAAGGGTAAAAGTCAAAAAAATTAGCAGAAGAAAAAAAATAAAATTAAAGAAAAAATTAACTGCAAGACTAAAGAATCATGGGGAGAAAGCTATGAGTTCTGTGCTTTGCTTTCTCCTCCTCTGGAGTTCCGCTGCTCTCCCTGTTAAGTGATCTTGGTCCTGGCTGGATTTCTGTTGATCTTCTGGGGGAGGGGCCTGTTGTAGTGATTCTCAAGTGTCTTTTCCCGAGGCAGAGCTGCACAGCCCTTACCAGGGGCCGGGCTGAGTAATCTGCTCAGTTTCGCTTTCCGGAGCTTTTGTTCCCTGAGCGCTTTCCGTAGAGTCTGGAGGACGGGAATGAAAATGGCGGCCTCCTAGTCTCTGGCCCGGAGGAGCCAAGATTTTGGGGCTCCACTCCTCGGTGCACCCTCAGAGAAAAGCCCCAGGCACTCCCGTCTCCCTGGCCCCTGGCCGTGCTCCGAGCTCACCCAGCCTGCGACCGGTTCAAGGTGACCCCGAGCTGAGAGCTCACTCCTCGGCTCTGTCTCTGTAGCCGGCTTCCCGCTCCGATACCTGCTAGCTCTGCGACACTCAGACACCCCCGCTCCTTCTGTGACCCTGCGGGACCTTGGGCCACGCTGACCCCGCGTGGGCTTCACCCCGGTTTAGCCTCTGGAGTGATGTCCCTCCGTGGAGCAGACTTTAAAAGTCCCAATTTAGTGCTCCGTTGCTCCACCGCTTGCCGGGAGCCGGCCCCTCCCCCGCGGTCTATCCTCCCGTCACTTTCCATTCACTTCTCCGCCGGTCCTACCTTCCAGAAAGTGGTCGATTTTCTGTTTCCAGAATTGCTGTTCTTCCTCTCTTCGATCTCCCGTTGGATTTGTAGGTGTTCGCAGTGGTTTGATAAGCTATCTAGCTGATCTCCTGCTACCTGATGACGTCTCAGCTGCTACTTCTCCGCCATCTTGACTCCTCCCCCCTCATGGCTAAAATTTTAAAGCAAAAGCTATAACATCTTGATTTGCATCTTGTACTCTCAGAACACAAAAAAACTAACCCAAATGTTTTTCAAGTTCCTGGGATCTAGGATAATCTTTGGTAAATAAAAGCTAGTTTAAGTCTGCTGGTTTAATTAAAATAGGCATGTCTTTAGAGTTATCAGCATTAAATGTAATACTTTTATTCTCCCTGGGTTTACTAAAAGTCAAATAAGCTTATAGTATCTGTGTTACAGAATTTATCAGGCAGAAAGATAATTTATGATGATGGGTCGCTGTTTATGGTCTCATGAAATTTTCATGACTATTCTAAACATAATTAAGAACAATGAATTAAATAGATATAAGTAAGATGAAAACTTGTAAGTGATATTTTTCAACAACAATTATGCCTTATGGTATGGTCTACTTAAAAATAATTTCCACAATCTTTTTGGTAACTGTGATGACTTGGTCAGAAGCACAGGCAACAGCCTGGATTTGGGACTGGCGTCTGAAGTAGAGAGGAATTTTGTGGGACTGAGAGATTAAACTGTGGAATCTGACACTGTCTCCAGGTAGATTCAATCAATTTTGAATCGTAGTACAAACACCCAGCTGGTATCAGAAAATGGTTTGGCGGTTTTGGGGAGAAAAGACACACATTAGAATTGGACTCAGAATTATAATGGCAATCTATGATGATTGTAAAGGAATTATACTTGTCCTTTTGGGGTTGCAGTATTGAACAACTACCATATACTCACCTAAATCACCCTTTGGTGTCCCTTAATGCACCCAAAAGAAGGGTCGAGCACTACAGATAAAGAGAAAGGCAAGCCCAGCAGTGCTTTTTGCTACTAATGAGTGCAGGACTGACTTGAGTCCAGGAATATTCCTGATATTATTTCTGTCCAACTACTTTCTCAAAGATAGTTCCTGGTATCCATCAAATCCACCAACCAGAAGAGCACTGGGCTGTGATTCAGGCACAAAGCTTACTGTGCAGCTTTGGGCTTCTCACATCCCCTCTCTGGCTCTTGATTTTAATATACATCAGATTAATGAGTTTAAGTAGACACCATCTATGGTTCTCACACTCTGTTGTCTTGGGTTTCCAATGCCCTATTCACCTTGGGCAAAGGCATCCATGTCCCTCTAGAGCTGACTTGCCCCCTCTTCCTCTGCCCACATTCCTCCAGAACAGTGCATCATCTTGGACCCCAAAGTGGTATTAGGCAGCCAGACATTCTCATTTACTCACAACTATTTCCATCATCAGGACCCACTATATCCAGTGGCAATTTACCACACGTCGTTAATATGTTTGTTATATTTTGTTGGCGGAATATGAAAGTTCATCAGCAAGCCCGCACACAGGGAAAGCATATTGAAATGAGCATTACAGATCTGTCAGGCTGGAGTTTATGGCCTTTTCTCAGTACTACACTGTAAGTAAAACAAGCCTTGATTGAGTCAGCAGCCTCCTGGGTACTCATTTGCCAAAGTGTGGGAATTTTAATGCTAAGTTTATCTGCCTGCATTGGGCCGGAAGGGTGGGGTGGGGAGGAGGTGGGCAGATTGCTTTGGCTTAAGGGTGTTATAGACCAGCCTGCAGTTCCACAGGCACCAGGAGGGAAGCTTTCAGTGGGTTTGTCCTCTTATCTTCTTATCGTCTTATAGATTTTGGAGATGTAGTGCCCTGGAGTTTTAATACTCAGTTTGCAAATCCTCCTTTTAAAACCAGTGCATTGAAATGCAATGGGAAAGAGAAAGGGGGAGGGGGGGAAGAAAAGGAAATATTCAGTGAGGAATGGCACTAGGAAAAACAAAAGATGATGAAGGAAAAATCCCAGTTACTGAGCATGACTGATGCCAATATCCTTATACCTTTTCTGCTTTGCTGGTGACTTCCAGGAAGGGTTCAGGCACTCTCGCTAGGGAAGAGCGCTGGGGAACCGTGTTCTCGGAATACCACTTTGTAGATGCAGATCCTGTCTAAAGGGAATACAAAGCTTTGTAAGTCCAAATTAATGCACTGGGAAAATGAAAATTTTGCAAACAAGATTTCGGTTTCTTCTTTTAGGCAAAGTAAAGGAAGCACAAAATGAGGAGAGCACATTTCTACCCATGAGAAGAGATCTGTTTTTCTGATTGGGGGAGGGTCAGATATTTTTCAGCAGGTGGTTCAAAGAAGCGGCCCTGACTCAGAGTCAGGCGTTATTAGTATGAACAGATAGTTCTCTCACAGCAGCTACGTCGGTCACCACCATTGCTTCTCCCTCAGCAGGAAGGCTTACCCACTCCTTTTTCCTTGAGCAGGCATTTGGTATTCTAGGAGGCAGAATCTATTTCTCATTCCAGTGGCGTGCAGCTGTGGGTCACCTGGCTAACGCAGGGGCCATTCCACATTCCAGAAGCATGGAGCCATGGTCTTTTGGCATTCCAGAGACATTCAAAGCTGCAGGTCATTCATTATGCCAAGGTTAGTTTCTCTGCCTGCAGAGCCAAGAGCCTTATTCTTTGCTAGTTGAGGTTGGAAACTGCAAGGAAGATGTAACTCCACTGGTGTCAGAAGGACAGAGATAGAATGAAAGACAGAAAATAAAAATTAACTGAAAAGAAGTCCCAACTCATTCTTAGAAAGAAAGACAGGGACAGTATGTCATGCACATGGACTTAAAGAGGAGATTTCTTTGAGGAGAAAGAAAAGTATAAATACAAATCAGGTAATAATTTATTGCTCTATCTTAATTCAATGAGAGGCAAGATATAGCATAGTAATGAGGCATACTGGAGCTCAAATCAATCAAAATTGGGTTCAAATCCTGCCTCTGCTCCCTATTAATTGTGTAACTTTGAGTGATTTATTTAGTCTTTTTAAACATCAGTTTCATCATCTATAAAATGGGGACAATAAGACAACCTGGCATTTTAAGATAACACCCTTAAAAGTGTTTAGCACAGTCTCTGCCTCAAAGAAAAGATTATAAATTTTATTATTATTATCATTATTATTTTGTGTGTGAGATTCTTGAGTTTCAAAGATGAAGATAATGATCTTGTTTTAATAGGGATTAATACCCATCACTCTTTCCATTACCTTCTATCTTACATCAGGCACTGTGTTAGGCACGCAGTTATTTTGCTAACGCTGGACAGATTAAGACTGGACTGTGTCTAATGGCCACAGATTCAACTCAGTAGGCTCCCAATGAATATCTGCTATATACAGTGCTCTTTTTTAATTCCAATATTTGAAACAAAGATCAAGGGGATTTGTTTTTTTGCCATTAAAGAAAGCATAACACAGAGTTAGATAAACACAGATGATGAGGAAGGGCAAAAAGTATATGGAATTCAGAGGAGATCAGGAAAATTTATTTTTAACAGGCACATAGGCTGGACACTTCTCAGGCAGTCCCAAGCCCAATTATGATGGTGGCAAGAAGGCTGTACCATTCCTAGCACTGTGTCTTTGTAGGTCAAAATGCAATAGGACAGGTGGTTGAAGCCAGATAAGGAAGAACCTTGATTTTCATGCTGAGAGTATGAACTTTATTTTACAAGGGGTGATGAGAAAAAGGCAAAAAGAAAATATTTGGTTTGCTTTACTCTTTGTTGTTTTTGTTCCTACAGGTGAATGATGTAATCTATCCTTATGGATCTCCCAAATGAATTGCCAAATATCGGAACAGAATATATGTGTGTAGCATCTCAAGATCGCCAACATAGGACACGTTTGTGATCTATGAACTATGGGGTAAAGGCAGCAAGGCAGACTCAGGATGGGGGCAGGGAACTTACATGTGACCTGCTTTACTGTTGGAAGCCAGGACCTCAGGGATGTGCTACCTACAGCAACGCTCAGGCAGGAAGAGGAGGTTTCTTTGTGAGCATGGGGTGGCCACAGAGGCTGCAGGGCCTGCTTCAGAGGGTCGCAGAGGATGGCCTATGGATGCGCTGGTGTGCTTGTTAAAAGTGGATTCTGTAATCCTCGCCAGGAACAGATCTCCTTGGAGCAATTCCCCATGGCCTCTAAGAAACAAAGGTCAAAGTTTCTATCATAGAGTTCTCAAAAGAAATAGCAAATCAAGCTGAAAAAGACTCTGAGAAAACATCTTGTGATTCTTGCAAACATTTGTCGACTCTCTCCCCGTTTTAAAATCTGGAAAGATAAGCTTCAGGGAAAACACAAGTTCCCTGCCAGGGCCGATCCTATGGGGAAACTGTAAAATCACAGGCTCCCCTTAAGAAATGAATACAGAAATAATGAATAAAAATTTAAACTTGAAAGTAAATCTTTACCTTAGAAAAGAATCATAACAACTGACAATGCTAATCTGCTGACAAGGCTGAAATGCTGACATATATTTCACAAAAGCCAGAAAAACATGATTTTCTTTATAACCAACATACTGTACCTCTACATTGTTGTCTACATTTTACCTGTATACTTTGATATTTTCATTTGATGATGTGTTTATACTACTTTCTATAGAGAGATTCGGAAATAAAGTTATTTTCCCCCTCTGGTGCTATTTTTTTTTCTTACTTGAAACTTCAAAAATTTTCTATTATTCTCCCCAATTCATTACTGAAAATTAGTAGGTAAATATTTAGCATTGATATCATTGTGGGAAAATGTTATCATTATGGGAAAACTAGTATCAAATTTCTTTAATATATGAGCATTCAGATTTCAGAGAATTTCAGGTCTTCTCACGCAATAATGTAATTTAAATATTCCTTGTGTTGACAATACTCATGACCAGTTTGTGATCAAGGCCCACATTGGATTGGCATATTATGACTTTCATGCTAACTTTGTTGATATTTATAGTTTATGCCAAATCAGCAAGAAGTGAGTGAGAACACACAAAGACTCAGTTGGACAAAGTGGTTTGGACCAATGAAAATGGTGGGAAAAGGCAGTCTAATAGTCTTGTCTTTTCTTTTTTTTTTTAAGTTGGCTTCACATCCAGCATGGGACCTGATGCAGAGCCTGAACTCACAACCCTGAGATCAAGACCTGAGCTGAGATGGAGAGTCAGATGCTTAACTGACTGAGCCACCCAGGCATCCTAGTAGTCTAATACAACCAAGAATTTAGTTCAGATAGAGTACAGTGAGCAAGCTAGACAACAGTGGGTACTGAGACTAGAACTATGTTTGCAGCAAAGAAGGCAGGTCTGGAGTGAGTGTTAAATACTGACAAGTGGTCAGATTTGTATTATCATACTTCTAAATTTTGGAAAAAGATACCTGCTGATTTATCACTCAATTTACAAAAAGGTGATGACTCTACATGTTAAGATCATTAGTACTAGGGGTGCCTGGGTGGCTCAGTGGGTTAAGCCTCTGCCTTCGGCTTGGGTCATGATCCCAGGGTCCTGGGATCGAGCCCCGCATCCAGCTCTCTGCTGAGCCTGTCTCCCTCTCTCTCTGCCTGTCTCTCTGCCTACTTGTGATCTCTCTCTCTGTCAAATAAATAAATAAAATCTTTTAAAAAAAAGATCATTAGTACTAGAAGAAGACACATATCCATTTGAATCATAGCTCTGCCCCCTTACTGACCTGTGAAATCTTTTTACTGATAACTAGTCACAGAAGGGAGGACAAACCACAAAAATACACCTCACCAAACTTTACCAAATATATATCTATTTAAAATTCCCTTTAGCTACATGCAGAAAGGCCCACACCACTGGAAAAGAAGCAAAGTGTAATGAAGGAAGGTTCAGAATAAAAAGAGACAGTAGTCTTGATCAATTATGTAATGCAATACTTTCCCTTTGAAAATTGTGAAAAAGAAGAAAGAAAACACACATAACCATGTGATCACAATGCTAATGCAAGTCCCAGAGTCCTAAAGCTTAAACTTCATTTGCCTCCTGGTACATCTGCCTCTGTTCCCTGTGGTTTCCATGGAGCTCACATTAGAGTTCAGGGAGACACACAATAAACACAAGAACAAAATAGTAAACAGGCAATTTCGTACAGTTACTCTGCAATGAAGAAAAGTAAAATAGGATGTGTGATAAAGAGTTACTGTAGGCAGGGAAGAAGCAACCCTTTGAGGGAGGGGTCAGAGGAGACCTCGTTGAGAAAACCAGGTTTGGGCTGAGATATGCACCAGGAGAAATCCAAATTTGCAAATCAGCAGGCCCCGGGACCATGATGCTTAAAAAGAGGAATGACTAGTCCAAGCTCCCCCAGCAAATCAGGGACAAAGTTAGGAATGTCGCCAAGACATCCTGGACCACATTAATGTCCCTTGCACCCACTCAAGGACTCCACATAAACTTTCCCTATAGATACTCTCGACATAAACTGACACAATGCTTACTGCCTTCACTCAGCTCCTGGTAAAGACAGTCACTTATTTATTTACTTCTTTATTAGATTTTTTTTATTCATTTATTTGACAGACAGAGATCACAAGTAGGCAGAGAGGCAGGCAGAGAGAGAGGAGGAAGCAGGCTCTCTGCTGAGCAGAGAGCCCTATGCAGGGCTCCATCCCAGGACCCTGGGACCATGACCTGAGCCAAAGGCAGAGGCTTTAATCCACTGAGCCACCCAGGAGCACCTCACTTACTTGTTTTTAAAATCACCAAAAATCCAAAGCCAAGTACTCAATTCAGTAGTCACACTGTGATTTCACAGTTTTAAAATAATCACAATGATTAGAATAACTCATTTCAGGCCCAAAAAATCATTAAGGAAAAAAAAATAAAACTATAAAAACTCAGATCAATCAAGCAAGTGTTCTTTAGATTATTTTAATTACTTGGCTGTGTCAGATTACATCAATCAAATAGTCAATCAACCAATAAAAAATACACACACACATATAGATGTATGTGTGTGTATATATACATATGTATATATATGTGTATGTATGTGTATATGTGTATGTGTGTATATATGTGTATGTATATATACATACACACATATGTATATAATAAAGAGGGAGGGAGGAAGGATACATGTGTAACATATGCTTATTTATTTATTTACTTGCTATTTATATTACATGTGTTACAAAAAAACACACAAGACATACAAATTTTAAAAGATGCCCCAGAAATAAATGAAAGTAAAGTTCCAGAATCTTCTACCCTTATTTACCAGTAGATCACTGTGTATGCACTTTAGGAAAGATACTGTCTCTCTTTGAAGACTTCTGATCTAGTAGTCTATCACTTCCAGTTTAAGCACAAGAAAATGAGGCCAGAGAAGAGAATTGAGAAAATAATACTGATGACCCAATGTAAAAAGTATACTACAATACCTTACAACAAACTCAGTGTCATATCTAAAGTCTTTTAAACCATCCCTGTTATTTGCTAAAATTATAATTTTTCCCATGCTTTCATTCAGTCTTTGCAAGGCCTTTCCTTACTCCCTAGGGGTTTCTTGCTTTGCTCTTGGTCTCCTCTCAACAGTGCGCAATCTGGGATCAGCAAACCTCTCTGAGCAAACCCCAGCAAAGAGTCAACTCCCTCAAGTCCATAGGCTCAACCCGAACTCCATCCGTTTTCCTCCAGGATTCCCAGAACAGACACAGGCTCCCCAGCCTGCTTAGGAATGCGGCACTGCACTTCTCAATAGCATTTTATGACACATTTCTCAAATCAAATTTAAAAGCATAACTGAGTGGAATTAAATTAATGCCGTCTGGTAATGTCAGCAGCACCAGAGCTGCAACAGGCTGGCTTAACTCTTAAACCTTCTAGAGCTCCCTGATATATATTCAATCTCTAGTGTCATTGAGAGAATCTGTGTGCACCGTGTGTGTGCGTGTGCGTGTGTGCGCGCGCGTGCCTGTGCACGTGTATGGTGGGGTGGAGACTGGGACGTGGGGCCTGAGTGGTCTTCAAGAGCATAAAAGGAGTTACAGAGACTTAATGATCACACAGGCCCCATGACCTTGCTGGTTTTGAGTTGACATTTGCACTTCCCTTCCTATTCCACAGAGAATGTTTAACTTCATCGTATCCTTTGATCACGATAATCACCCTGGGAGGAAACCATTCATGTTTTTATCTCCTCCCTTTATTATGTCTTACTTGAACCCAAGTGCTGGGACTCCAAATTCAGCATTCTTTCCACTCATTAAGTTTAATAATAATGACAACATTATGTGTCTTTTCAAGGTTCCCTTAACCTCTCTGTTGCTAAAGCCAATATTCCATTTGTCATTTTCATCTTAATTGACTCTATAGCATCACTTTACTTACTTATCACTTCCCTGTTGTTGGAACATGTTTTCTCCAATTAACTTCAAGATACATGCCCTTTAATTTTCTTTGTATATCACCAAACACTCTCAGTGTCTTTTTATGGGGACTCTTTCTCTTTCCTAAGTGTTAGATGTTCTAGGGCTCCTTTTTCCCTCTGGCTAAACTACCCCGCTAGTGATCTCATCCAGCCCATGGTTTGATTGTTTTTTTCTTTGTTTGTTTTGTTTGAAGTAAGCTATACCTCTAACATGGGGCTTGAACCCATGACCCTCAGATCCAGGGTTTGGATGCTTTACCAAGGCAGGCAGCTCCGCCCATGGTTTTAAATGCCATTTATTATAATGGCTTTTGGATCTACATCGTCAGCCAAGCTGTCTCACCTGAGCTCCAGTGACTGTATCCAACATCACGTATCTCCTCTTGCATGTCTCACAGGCCTATCAAATATCACTGATGTCCCAATCTTGACCCCAGCACACCTGCTCCCACAGTCTGACTCATGTCTGTAAACACAAACTCCACCCCTCCAGCAGCTCAGTCCCAGTGCCTGTGCTATCATCGGGCCCCATCTTGTATCCTCTATATCTCATCCATCAGCAAACTGGGGATGATAAAAGAGAACACAGTGCATGGAAAGAAGGGTAAGGAAGGTAGAGGGTAGAGGAAGTATACCAGCTACCTACCACTACAGAACCAATTATCCCCAGACTTAGCAACTTAAAACAATAAACATTTATTATCTCTGGGGGGTAGCTGATATGACAGATGACTTTCAATAGATACTTATATTAGAACTAGTTACAGATATCAGGCCAATATTTAGACACGTGGGTGTCCTTATTTGTTTTAATAATAGTATGCCAGGGGCACCTAGGTGGGTCAGTGGGTTAAAGCCTCTGCCTTTGGCTCAGGTCATGATCTCAGGGTTCTGGGATCGAGCCCCGCATTGGGCTCTCTGCTCAGCGGGGAGCCTGCTCCCCCGCCCCCCGCCCGCCACCGCCACCTGCCTCTCTGACTACTTGTGATCTCTATCCGTCAAATAAACAAATAAAATCTTTAAAAAAATAGTATGCCAGAGAGTGTATGTTATCAAAATTTACCACCACAGCAATCCTAGCTGTCATTCTGTCTTATTTATTCATTTATTAATTTGCTCATTTATTAAGCAACTACTTATTGGTCCTCTACAATTTGCCAGACTCTGTGAATTTAGAAACCAACAAAGAAGGTAAAAATCCCTGCCTACCTGAAGCTTCTAACAAAGAAGGGGAAGACATATGTTGGTTGGCAGACTGGCCCTCTTCCATGGAGGACAGGGAGAAATCAAAGACAGAGGCCGACCACTCCCAGTTAGTAGGTGGCAGAGGCGATAAGCAAGGGAAGTTACTTACAAGGTTGTCCTGGGTGGCTGCAAGACATGTAGGTTTCTGCATCCACCTGTCAAAATACTAAAAATGCATATAGAAACCTGCAGTCGATTCAGTCATACTGTCTGGATGGTCTCAATGACACCTTACTCTCAAGTCTATACTCCTCGGACAGCTCCCATGGTGGCAGACTTAGGAAGAGCATACTTCCTGGGATGGGAGGTGGCAGACAAAGGAGGAGTCCGATTGCCTGGGTCCAACTGTGGGCCAACCAGCGGTCACATCGTCTTGCTCACTTACCCCCTTCAACAACAGACATTAACTAAATAAATAAGTGTACAATGCACTGTATATTATGTCAGAGTGCGAAGTGTGTTCTCAGGACGATAAAACAGGGAAGGAGAAAGGAGGCACTCCAGACAGGGAGAAATGAAGTAATTGTCCAAGGCTGCACTGGCAGCAAGGGGTAGAAACAACATTCCATTTTGAATCTGACCTCACACAGCATGCTGGCAATCACACACTCTATCCCGCCAGCAAGAATGTCGGGTCTTCTTTAGGGTGCCTTACCAGTTAGGGTCACTCAAGCACATAGAGAAAACCCTAACTCATGTGGTAAATTGCTTCACAAACCATGAAACCCAGAGGTTCAAGTCCTGGAATGCCAGAAACTGTTTTCCTTTTGGAGACATGGCAGCTGCAAATTTAGCTTTCATCTGGATAGAAGAAAAATAGAAGAAAAATCTAGAAGAAAATAAACATTTTTTTTAAATAAACATCTTTTCAGTAAGGAAACCTTTCCCAAAAGGTATCAGCAGACCTCCCCTCATTGTAGAGATTGTGATCACATGATCCCACTAGACACATCCCTGCCAAGGAAATCTGCACCCTTAGTATTCTGGATGGACCGTAGTCCCCCCTGGCCTGCGGCTTCCCTTTCTGTGGCTTCAGTTACCAGTGGCCGACCCCGGTCTGAAGCAGACGATCCTCCTCCTGACATGTTGGCAGAAGGTCGGTAGCAGCCTCACACCACGTCACAATGCCTGTGTCATTGATCTTACTTCCATCATCACAAAAAGAAGGGTGGGTGCAGAGGGAGAGATCACATTCACATAAATTTATTACAGCCTATTGTCCCAATTGTTCTATTTAATTATTAATTATTGCTGTTAATCTCTTACTCTGTCTACTTGATAAATTTAATTCCATTATAAGTATGCACATACAGGAGAAAACATAGTATATGTAGGTTTTGATACTCTCCATAGTTTTAAGCATCCCCTGGAGATCTTGGAACCTATCCCTCAGAGGAAAGAGAACACTCTTGTATTCCTGGAGTCTAGGATAGGGTTATCTTCCCCTGCCTAATGTGAGGGAGTAATGGTGATTTCAAGAAAATCTGTCAACAGGAAAATGGAAAGTAGGAACTGCTAGCATTTGCCATTAATATAGACAAAGCCTTATTTGTCATCTAGTGATCAACAAAAGACATATAAAAATTTCTTAAGTAGTTATTAATTTGGATTAGAGTAAGAAATAGAAAAAAAATTACAAGGGCTAAGGCAAGGGGAGGGAAGTTTGGAGTAGAATGATTTTAATCTTAATATGAAGAAGACAGGGATGCCTGGGTGGCTCAGTTGGTTGGACGACTGCCTTCGGCTCAGGTCATGATCCCGGAGTCCCAGGATCGAGTCCCTCATTGGGTTCCCAGCTCCACGGGGAGTCTGCTTCTCCCTCTGACCTTCTCCTCACTCATGCTCTCTCTCACTGCCTCTCTCTCAAATAACTAAATAAAATCTTTAAAAAAATATATGAAGAAGACAGAGTGTACAACAGTCTGAGTTGAGAGGGAAAGACTCGGTTCCTCATCAATGCCCAGCCATTCAAAAGCTGTGTGACTTGGGGCTTATCACTTAACCTTTCTGTGACTCAGTTTCTTGAACAGAAACTCTAATCTAATAATGGTAATTAGTCAAATTTTATGAACATCCCAAGATTGAATAAGGTGCCTGTTTCAGTGAAAAGGAAGAAATATGTGATATTCCAGTTGAAAGTGGGAGTGTTCTCCACTTAGAGATATAGAAAGAATTGGAAAGAGTGCATCTACAGCACAAGATAATTGAGTTAGTCAGACAGATGATGTAAAGAGGGCACAGACATATCCATTTGTATATTCACACACACACACACATTCTCCTACAATCTTTCCTCGTTAAAATATATATATATATATATATTATTGTTTATTGTTCTTTGAGCAATTATTGTTTGCCAGGTACAAGCTAAATAATTTATGAGCATCGTCTCATTTAATTTCACAACAACCCATGAATTAGGTACTACTCTAAAATAGTTTTCTGTTTGAATTATCTGGGATAGATTTTCCAAACTTCACTTCGTTGTACATGTATGCACTTCCTCTTCATCACTAAATGGATGCCATTTCAGTGAATGACTATGGTCTTCAGGTTATTTCTTCTAAATTTAAATACAGTATTTCAGTCATTTTCCTTGCACCAATGAACCATTCTGGAGTGCTTTGAGCTGATCAGATCAAAACGGTGCAGGAAAATTTAGCACCAGCCGGTTCTTAAATGCTGAGTTGGCTCTGGTTATTTCTTGACCGCCCTGCCTTTGCTTACCCAGCCCCAACACCAGAACTCGGTGCCCATCAATCACTTGTAACATGTCCCTCTCAGCAATTCCTCAACAGAAACCTTGACTGAGGAATCATACCAACAACAGCAAGCTAGTATTTCACATTGGATTCCTCTTCAAAGCACTTTACTCAGATGATGTGCGTAAGTGATAGGAGACAGAAAAACAAGGTCAGAAAGAGATTCAGAGAGAAAGAGTGGTTTGGCAGGTTTCCCATGAGAGCTCCAGGGGAAGGTCCGGGGCTCAGCCAAGAGCACCAGGTACAGAGTCAGGAGAAGGGGGAGACTCAGGAAGTCTCTGCCAACACCATGCTGCGTGTTTTTGGGCAATTCTTTTTAAATCTCCCAGCATCAGTGTTCCCAGCTGTAAATGTGGTGGGAGAGAACCAAGGTAGGGTTGGAAGGTAGCTGGCAGAGGTGCCCGCAGCAGACATGGCGAATCAATCATGGCACGTTTTCCCACTGAGCCTGCGATAGGTCCTCGTGTTCTTCTCAGCACACACTCCAGGTAGCCTAGAACATTTAGAGTTGGCACATCATTTAGAATATATCTGTCATTCCTGGATGAAATAATTTCTAACATTCATTTTGGATCTAATATTTCAGGAATATATTGCTGCTGTGGAAAGAATCATGAAGTCGGGATCAGAAGGCCAGGTTTAAATTCTGGTTCTGACATTTATTACTGCTGTGACCCTAAGCAAATCAACTCGTATCTTTGATTTGTTTTGTTTTGTTTTGTTTTTTTAATCTGCAAAATGGGAATAAAATATCAATGTCCTATGGTCAGAGTGAAGATCAAATGAGATATATGAGAACACACCCAAAAGCATCTAGCATATCCTGGCAAATTGTAGGCATTCAATCACCCATTAAAATAAATATTTTAAAGGTGACACCTGGTGAGACTAATGCATATGTGATGAAATTGCTAAGCATGCTGGAAGCCAAAAGGAAAGGGAAAGAGGAAAAGAGGGTCATTCCTCTCTGGAGGTTTCAGCTCTTCCCTTTTTCCACCACTGCTGCTGCTGGCTTCTGGGGTGCTTATTCTGGCTTTGCTATCAGCAGCCCACCCATACCTCATGTCCTCAACCCAATCAAGAGACGGGATCTTCCTCTTCAGCTCTAGATACCTAACTCATCAGTCTATTTCTGAAACACATGTCCAGGAAATACCCATATTGTTTGATTCCTCTCTGCTTGTGTCCCCCTTTTGGACTCTCTCCCCACCCAGAAAGGGATGGATATTCCAACAGTATATTAATTAACTCAGCAGGATGCCTTGTCTTGGTTCATCTATACTTAGCCTCAACCGTGTATGTTGGGGGTAAGTTGAGATCAGGGAGTGATGCTAGGGTTTTCCTGCTTCCATATCATCAGTACAACCCCAGGCATTGAAAGCCTTCGTCTCTGTGTCTCAAGTATGTAATCATCCTGCTGTTGGAAGATAGTTGTCCATGCAGGATGCTCATGGTGGAAGTGTTAAAATCCTGCACCCGAGCAGCAGTCACTATCAGGTTTACTGATGGCAATTACAGGGACTGCTCCACTGTTCCCCCACACAGGTAGGGCGTGCTGCTCACGACCAGAATAGATTTAGGGGTAGTCCTTAGTCCACACACATTCCCGCATGGGTGGCAGCTGCTCCGTGCTCAGGCAAAACAGAGAACTCTTCCAGAAGACAGCACTTCAGTCCTCCCCCTCTCTCCTCCTGACCCATTCTATAGGATCTTCTCTAGTCCAGGATGATTGTGCATGTATGCATGTGGGGGGGGGGTCCTCATTATGCATACATGTGTCTTACCTTTTTTCTTAGGTCTGAGTCCATTAATGCCTTTGTAGTCTATAAATGTAACATCACCCAAAGCAGGGATGGGCTTACGTTCAGGAGTGTGTCCTGTGTAAAGGACTGGTTCAGGGATGGAGGGAAAAAATTGATAGGTCCCTAGGTAGGTAAAAACACATATTAATTCATAATTTTAAATATTTTATTGTCACATTTTTACTAGAATATCTTTTACTTTAGTATAATCAATGACAATAATTCTTCTATCATGTGATTTAGAAGTTCCTGAAGGCATCTGGGAGAAAGGGGGTCTGGATGAGACAAAAAGAAGAAATGAGAAGGGAGGAAGTGGTGTGAGGCTTTGGATACTTTGCAGGATGAAGTAGACATGAATCATCCCCAGCTGAGAGCCAAAGGGACTTTTATAACCAAGGACATCTAATACTCAGTCTGGGGTTATTTGCATTATTGTGATGCAAAACTCTTAGCTCTCAAAATCTTTCACTAAAATATTCCGTACATAGAAGTGGATATATATAAGCAGTGTGTGTGTGTGTGTGTGTGTGTGTGTGTGTATGAATGAAAGGAAGGGCAAAGATAAATGTCCACGTGGACTCAGCTCAGAGCAGTCTACAGGTAGACAGTCTACAGGTAGACATTCCATGCACCATGCATGGAATGCTGAGATAACTCATTAAGGGGGAAGCCATGAGTTCAAACTACAGAAGTACAGTTCTCCCCAGATATCTTCAGAAACATCATGAGAGATATTTTTTTTTAACTTCTGAAGAGCACAAAATTTGAAAACCAAACCAATCTTTTCTATATCTAGAAAGGGAAAGGAAGGCTCAGTGGACATTTGGTTTAGACACTCCCTATAACTCAGATCGGCTGTCTTCTCTATGGAGTCTTCGTCAAACACCATCCAAGAAAAATTAATTACTTCACGCTCTTACATCACTTTGCTGACACAAAACCTGTCATCATGCATTTCGATGTCTGTGCCTCTCACCTAATCTGTTCCTCAGTGCTATGCTTATTTGTTCATATTTCTCCAGAAATTACTCCTTTTTTTCTGTGCAATGAGTTAAAATTACTTTAAAACAAATTTCCTTTGCCCCCTAATAAAAGGCTACATGTATCTCCATTGATTCAGACTTGGGAAAATAAGGAAAGTAAGAGAATTAGTTCAGGACTGATTGGAAAACCCAGTTAGAATGGTAGAAACTGTGACACCATGTTCTGAAATCTCTAAAGCCTGCAGAAAAAAGAAAAAAAAAGGAAAAAAAGAAAAAGTGAACCAAAATTTGGCAAACCCTAAAGACGAACTTACAGAGTTTACTGGCAGGAAGCTATGCTCTCTGTAACGGCTCTCTGCATCCAAACAGTACCATCTTCCCTCCCTTCTTTTCTACTTCATTCCCCTCCAACCCCATCCTACTGAATCTGGGACAAAAGTTAAAACTCCATCCCTAGTAGCCCAGAGTGAGGTGAGACCCACTTCTGTGGTGATGAGATAGTCAGTGTGTGGCCCCATAAGCCATTGCAGTGGGGAGACAGTGTCTCTTTGGAGATCCAGGTCAGGCCTTGAAGGTGTATCTCCTCAATGATTTTGTCTGATAAACTATGGCTAAGATCACGTATACTCCATTCCCTCCATGGGTTCAATAGATTTTGGAATATTAGAGGGGGGAGCCCAAAACACAATGAACGATCCCAGTTCCATGTTGAATATAACTGCTAAGTTTTAAATAACCAACTTACAAACTTTTGGCACAAAGTCTATTGATCTTTTAGTTTTCTGCTTTTCAGAAACAGAGCTTAAATCATTAAATAGCACCCCCACTCCCATTCCCAAACCCTAGGGAGCCTCCATACCTCCCTCTGTATTCATTGGACATAATTCCACATTATTTTAAACATTGCAATGTTTATGGAACACTCTGTGGCCCGCCCTATTCTAATTTGGCCATGGGAAGATGTTCAAATTGATTGTTCAAAATCAATTTAAGGGACCATTAGTCATCCAGAGGCTAATTGCTGTTATTATCTTATTATTCATCATAATCCCAATAACGTAAGAATAATGCAAAATTGAAAAGGTAAATCCAATTTGCTTTGCAATCATTGGAAAAGATCGTAGCGATTTCTAAACATGGCCCTTGGGTGGGTGTTTCAGTGCTCTTTGCTCCAATCAGTCTGGCAAATATCTACTAGGCCCTTCCTGTGTACAAGGCCATAAGTATGCTACTGAGATGAGGGCCATGGGGTGGGGGAAGGAGGGATTTTGGTGTTGTGGGAGGATTCAGCAATAAAAAGCATATGGCCCTTGATTTCATGGAGCTTTCCATCCACAAATGGTGACGTGTTTATTCACTATTATGAGAAAGACATGAGTACATACAATACAATTCACCAGTTATTACAGGTGCACACTATAGGGAATGGTTTTGATTTTTAGGGTTCTAAGACTTCACAGAAAGGTGGCTTTAAAACCAAGTCATGAATGATACTTAGTATTCTATTGTTCCAAAAAACAAAAAAGTCGTTCGGTATTAGATAGCAGATTAACAAGTATCTCTTTCATTATTCCACTTCTTAGCTTAGGTATACGTTTCAAATATTACATTAATTAAAAACCCTGTTTTCCTGCAAACATTAATTTCAGGAACTCAGTTCCTCCCTAAACAATAAACAAGCAAGTGATTGAACAGAATATCCTTCCCGTCCTTGACCTCTTCTTATCTCAGTATTCCAAATTATTCAAGAGAAGCATTTCTACTTGTTTTTCTGTTGTTGTTGCCGTTTGTTTTGAACAGCACAATTTGGAGACAGAAAGTATTGCAGATGGCTACCATCTCATCCTGGCCCTTTAAAAGGAGTCAATTCTTCTACACATCTTGTGAGAACGACACAAAGAACATTGCTATGGGGAAGAAAGCGTTCCTTTGACCCACTTACGTGCTCAACCCCTTGTTTCCCATTCCCAGTTGTTCAGACTTCTGATTCCTGGACCCGAACTTTTCGCTGCTATAACATGTACAATAAAGATGTTTAAGGGCTCCCTTGTGCCAGCAAGCAGATGAACTTATAAGAACCTTATAAGATAAACTTATTGAATTCTTGGAACAATCCTATGAAACGTTACAATCTTGAATTTGCAGATTAGAATTTTAGTGATAATATGACTTGTCTAGGTAGTCAGGTGATGAGTGGTGGTGCCTGGCTTTGAGCCCAGGTAATCTGAGTCCTGAGCCTATGTTTGTAACCACTTTGAAAAATGTCCCTGTCTGATTAGCATTGCAGTATCCTCTCCTCTTGCCCTTGTCATTTTCAGGGAAAGCCATTATCTACCAACTCAATGATAAGTCTAGATTCTCATGGGAAGGGAGAAGGTTCAAATAATCATGAGCCAAAAAAAAAAAGGAAGACAATATTGTAAACTGACCTATCCCAGATCTTCAAATCCATTCACTGGGCACACCCATGATGATATTTAATAGCAGAGAGACTGAGAAAGGGAAATAAGAGATGATCTGGGCCATGATACGAGCCATGGGATGAGGTGAGCTTAGGGAAGCAGAAGGGGAAAAGTGCATATAATAGTGCTCACATAAACACTGAAATCTTAGTCTCTGCTGGAGTTGGCATTAATCTCTGAAGAAGTAAATCATGAAGAGTCTTAACAAGAGAGAATGGAAGAATCCAAATTCTGGGGAGTCTGAGCCTCCTGAAACAGGCTCAGCTGTGACTCCCTATATTAGGAGCTTAGCAAAGAAAACCAGGTTCAGTAAGAACAAACAGAAATCATTGATTTAGCCAGGCCAGGTGGAGTTCATGGTTAATGTCCAATCCTGTGACCAAGAATGGGGACTCCAGAGGGAGACAGCTTAGTTCACAGGTGGAATTCACAACTCCCTAATCAATGCCTACCTCACTAGCATAAATGTTAAATGAAATAATGTAGTTTAAAGCTTCATGGAGTGAATGGCACATGGTAAGTGTTTACTATTAGTTAGGTTAAAGAAAAAGAAAGATTGGGTATTTGAACTCAGAGAAGATGCCGGACTTTGGGAAATACTATTTTATTTATTTTTTAAAGGTTTATTTATTTATTTGAGAGAGAGAGAGAAAGGGAGAGAAATCACACAAATGGGGGTGGGGGCAGGGGCAGAGAGAAAGAATCCCTAAGCAGACTCCCCAGTGAGTGCAGAGACCCATGTGGGGATCCATCTCACAACCCATGAGATCATGACCTGAGCCAAAACCAAGAGTCAGATGCTTAAATGACTGAGCCACCCAGGTGCTCTGAAATGTCATTATTTTAAAGCCCATTTGCTTTGGGCAGATTTAGAGGTCCACAATCTTTAGCTCTGCTTGTTTAGGACTTATCCTACCTTCCCTGGCTCTGATGAGGCAAAACCAATGGTCGAAAGCCACATCAAGGTCCTTACTCCTAAATGGGGCTGAGTAAGGCTGGTGCAAATAGCATTCAGAATTGGAAGCTCTCACCAAAAAGAACATGATTAGGGTTGGAATAAAACCAACTGGACATGCTGCTCTCAAGTCAGAGTTACGATGGCTGTTTTTGTTATCATCGTTGTTTACTTAGTCTATCCCAGTTCACAGATCTGGTAGAAATACCACCTGGTGCTTGATGGACTAAACACTTCAAAGTTTGTGGTGGAGGGGGGAAGATTATGTTTCCCTTTAACTCTACTGATTACCTTTGGTTCAATGTTTTTAGGCAAGTTAGGGTAAATTATTGCTATTAGGAATTGTTACTTGAGTCCACATTCACTATATCCTGAAAGAATCAGGATACCTGAAGAATCTGGATATTAGAAAGAATACTGGTCAGAGAGGGAAAGTCCTAGATTATGGTCACTCCTGTTTAATACTTTTGTTGTATGTAATGCTCTGGCTCCTTCCACTAGGAGTTGGGAAGTCAGAGAAGCATTGTCATAATTTCAACCTTCTTGACTGTGATAATTGCTACAAAAACTGCAATGTGATAAGAGCTAACACAAGGGAAGGACTAACTGTGACTGAAGAGAGTGGAAGTCTTCAAGGAAGAAGTGGCTTTTAGTTTGAGATTCAGAGGGAGAATGACTCCTAGAACCTGTTTTAGTCGAGGGAGGGACTTGGAAATGAAACCAACAACTTTGAATTTTATTCTCCAAGGCAGAGGCAATGTACTGCCTGGAAAAAAACAAAACACAACAAATGAGTGAGTCAGGAAACCTAGAATCCTGATTATCTGTGTGGTCATGGGCAAGCCATTTTTATTTTCTGATATAGACAGGATAGATGAGAAAGGTCAGGGCAATTTTTGATTCAAAAGGTTTTTAGAAAGACATGTTTTATAGGTACATATGTATATGTGCTTGTGAGATAGGCAGCTACTCTTCCTTTTAAGCCATAAATCATCCCTTTAATTACTGATCAGCTGTCCTCCATGGCCAGAAGGGTGCTCTTGCCTGTCAGGTGTCTGTTTTATCTCTAATTGACTCCTGAGTGTATCAATATATTGGCAGCCATGGCCCTGCTAGGAACTTACAGAAAGGTGAGGAGTGAGGGGAACAAGCAAAATAGTACCTTCAGAAGAGAAAAAGGAAACAAAGATATTTATCTTCCCCTAACTCTGTAGTTCTATCAAAAATTAAGTTAGCAAATTAAGTATTCTTTGGAGGTAATGCTAGATGAGGGCATATGAATTGGTAAGGTGTCAGAATCATAGGCAGGATGACATAAACAATTACCTGATTATGCCCCTGAAACAAAAAGCCACCTAAAACCCAGAAGAGACAGTGTGGTGTAAGAAAAGAGCCATGGTCTTGGGGTCAGAAGATCTGAATTTCAGTTCCAGGTTTGCTCAAACATCATATGTGACTCCGACAAAGGAGTTCTCTTCATGACAATCCTGCTACTTGTAAAATGCTCATAACAATGTTTATGATGCAAAATATCTAGGGAGAATTAATGAGATAATATATGTGAAGATACTAAATAAAGGTGGGTATTATGGAGGGCACATATTACATGGAGCACTGGGTGTGGTGCCTAAACAATGAATTTTGGAAAACTGAAAAAAATTAAATTAAATTAAATTTTAAAAAATGAATCAGTGGTGTTGAGAAACAATGGTTGGTTTGATTTCTCTGAATATAAGGAACAAAGATTGAATTTAAGATAGTTGAGGCAAATGATAGATTTCAAGAGTAACTATGAAGTAAGCTGAAATCTTAATGACATGCCACAATAGAAGAACATCATTGGAATTTGAATAGAAGGTGGTTCTGTGGACCTCACAGCAAGAAGCTGTGGTTCCTCCCTCCAGCAGGTATAGTTGCTCTAGGTGTTTTACCCACCTCCGAATTCTTACTTCTATGTTTCTATGCTTTAGACCTTTTCTTTACACCTATAGCTTCTGCCTTCTAGATTTTATTTACTCAACTCTGTAGCTTGGTCATAACCTCCTATGGTTATTTTGTTTCCAGATGCACATTTCATTCATTTATTCATTCACCTACTCAACCTATATTCAACAAATATTTATTATGCTACAATGTCTGCCTTGCTGGTGATGCAGTGGTGTCACAGACAGTAATCCCTATCCTCAGAGATTTTGTGCTCTAATTTAGATAGGCAGATCGTAAATAACCTATTAGATTAGAAGATAATCCACACCACGAAGAAAAACCAAGCAGAGACAGGGAATGAGAAGTAACCCGGGTGGGAGTGTTTGCAGACTAACAGAGTGATCAGAGTGGTCACTGAGAAGGTGAAATTTGATCAATGAACTTTAAGAGATGAGGGAATGAGACACGTGGAGATCTGCAAGAAGAATGTTATAGACAGACGAGCTCGTGTGAAGGTTGTTGCATGGGAGTAGATGTTGGGAATACCAAGGAACAAAAAGGAGGACAAGTGGTTGGAGTGGGATGAATAGGAAAGACAGCAGTAGTAGAGAATAAAGTTAGAGGTAAGGCAGAGACCCTAGTGGTATAGGCCCTTGCAGACTATGTTAAAAACTTTGGTTTACTTTAAATGGGATAGGAAGCTATTGAACAGATGAGTGATGTTCTTGCTGCTAGGTTAAAAACAGATGAATATAAGGCAAGGGGAAAAGACAATGGAATAATTCAAATGAGAGACACAGATGTCTACAACGAAGGAAGTAGCAGAAGGGCTGGTAGGAAGTGGGCAGATTTGGAGTCTACTTTGAAGTAAGGGTTGCCAGCTTTTGAATTGGCTGTGGCTGATAGAGAAAAATCAAGGTTTCAACTGCCTTGTTTAATCTGAACTCACAGTACACTTTTCCAAGAATAGGGATTGGAGTCTCTGAGTAGAGCGTGTCCTACCATGCCACTGGATAGTATATGAGTTGGTCACTCCATCCAGAGCAAGTGTGGTAGCCAAACTTAAAAGTGGGGCATGTGAGAAGTTCCCCGCTGGAAGTCAAGGCTACCTGGGGCTCTCCTTTCAGCAGGGGGTGTGGATGGGGAGTGTTTGCCATAGAAGGGTCTGGGAACACTCTTTTAAAATGAAATATGTTATCATATCATTGGCAGGCCTTGTTACTAACTTGCAAGACTTCACATCTGCCTCATTTTACAGACTGGAATATGATAATTAGAATGGTTACATAATGAACTCAAGTTTTTATGGTTATGCCACAGTTTAAAATAAGACTAGATTCCAACCAAGCCCTCTGCCTCTTTATTTTTTCTTTTTTTACTACACTCCAGTATTCACCTTTAAAGGTGGGCATTTTCCCCCTTTACGCTTACTTTCCTAATTACAAAATCTGCAAGTGAGAATATCTGTTCTTAACATGTGGTCAAGGCCTGGTACAGCACATTAGTTTTTAAGGTGGCTCTGGTATCATACTGGTGGGGGTCTGACCAAAGGTCTTATTAATTGTGTGTTCTTGGGCAGGTTGCTTCATTACTCTGAACCCTTAGTTTAGGATTAATATTTGTGCACATTTCACAAGGGTATTGTTTAAAATAAACAAAATAATGCATGCACAATGCTCAACATAGTACCTAGACCCACATTAAGTTTTAAAAATTATTAACTTAATACTATTTATTAGTAACAGTATTAGTAGTAGTATCCATATTTTGGATGGATAGATGAATGGACATGCAAATGGATGGAGAGTTATCCTGTGACATCTTTTACAAAAAGCTGCTTTCCTTTGATGAAGATTTCTTGTATTTTGATCTATTTTGGCAGCCTAGCTAAAAGGGTGGAGATTCCAGTTGTAAACTATACCCTTCAGGGTTATCTGAATAGAGTGGTTGAAGCAGAGAAAATGGCCAATAATGTTAAGAACAAAGTCCATCTAACAGAAATGACTCCAGCTGCAAGATCATCAGCCCCATAAATTATTTACGCTATTGTTGATCTAGAATCCACTGCTACAATTTTAAAATTAATTTAGTCTAATTACCCCCACTTAATAAGATAACTTGTCAGTTATCACCACTCCCATAATCTCCTGCATTTCCGTCTCTTTTTAGCCTAAATTATCCTCTTCTAAGCTTGTTTTTAATGTATTGCAAAAAAAAAAAAAAAAATCCTTGGAGGTATAATTAACTTTTTCATTCAGAATCCTAATTTCCTCTCCAGCTCTGTTGCTGCAGTATTTAAACTATTTATTATGCAAAGTTGCAGAACTTAAACTATGAATTATGTACAAATCTCTGGATGCAAGCTCTGCCCTAATCATGGCATCTTGGTGTCTTTCTAGTTTGAGGTAAGCAAAATGTGGGTGAAATGAATGTTGCAATTTACAAATGGGCTTACATTTGTGACTAGGCTTTTGAAGGGTTATTCTCTATGCCAGTTATTATTTTTAAAATCATTTTTAAGCCTATAATTCCTTAAATCTTTTTTTATCTATTTTATTTGTTGTTGTTGCAAATGATGGAGATTTTGGTGCAGATGTTCTTATGCAAGTCTAATGAGTACCAATAGATTCTCATTCATTCACTCATTCAGTCACTCACTCACTTATTCTTTCATTGAATATTCATAGAACAACTCAGTGGCAACTGAACTAGGCATAGAACTGAAACAGTAAGTGCAATGTGCTCCGTCTCAATCCCAAGGAGCTTATACATTAGCAGAAAAAAGATGCCTGGACACTTAGAATTCAGCTTGATAAGTGCTATGATGATGGGACATAAAGCAATGTGGAAAGACAGAAGTTGGGTACCTAAACACACTGAGGGTAGTGGGGACAAGTAAGTAACCTAAACATTTGATGTTAAAGTTGAGAATAAGAGCACCTGGGTGGCTCAGTAGGTTAAAGCCTCTGCCTTTGGCTCAGGTCATGATCTCAGGGTCCTGGGATCAAGCCCCACATCGGGCTCTCTGCTCCGCAGGGAGCCTGTTTCCTCCTCTCTCTCTGCCTGCCTCTCTGCCAACTTGTGATCTCTCTGTCAAATAAATAAAATAAAATAAATCTTTATTAAAAAAGTTGAGAATAAGCTGTAGGAATTGGTTGGGAAAATGAAGGTGGGGATGCATTATATCTGTGTGTGTGCACGTGCGTGTGTGTGTATGTGGTGTGTGTGTGTGTGTGTGTGTGTGTATTTTGTCTAGAAGAGTGAGCAGAAGACACGCATGTATACAAGCTAGAAGGTCAGATAGAACAAGGCCTATTCAAGATTGGAAAAAAAAAATCAGTATGACTGAAATTTGGTTAGTGAGGAGAAGCAAGAAAGGAATTAATAGCCATATGTTTACATCTCTCCATGTAATCCAACCTGACTTTCTAGAGGCAATATGGTAAAAGATCAGTAGACTGAATGCTCAAATATAGAGTTGGTAATTTTTTTAAAAAGATACTTTTTTTTTTAGTCTCTATTTACTTACTTTACTTATTTAGCAGAGAGAGAGAGCACAAGCAGGGGGGAGCAGCAGAGGGAGAGGGAGAAGCAGGCTCCCCACTGAGCAGGGAGCCAGACACAGGGCTCAGTCCCGAGACCCTGGGATCATGACCTGAGTCGAAGGCAGATGCTTAACCAACGGAGCCACCCAGGCGCCCCTAGAGCTGGTAATTTTTCTTATTATCTGGTGATACACATATAAATCAAGCAGACTGTATGTGTCTATACCCAGCAGCAGAAAGCCTAAAAACAAAACAAAACCTCTGAATCTTCCTTTCTGTGTACCCTATGCAAGTTATATAACTTCTCTTAGCTTTCTTTTCCTCATCCATTTAAGAGTATAGTTAATAATACTAGTATCCTGTGAATAGTCAGTAAATAAAGCTATTTCATTTTGGTCTTAAAGGTCATATGGGACATTTAATTCCCCAGATGCAGGCTTATTGCTATCTTCTGCCAGTTTGCCTCTGAAATGAAGGAAGGCAAAACATAGAATGAATAATGGATTATCCTTACAATGTTCACATGCTCAAAGCACTCTTCTGAATTGTTTACATCTATCAGATCATTTAAACTTTGCAACAAACCATGAGGCACACACTCTTTTTTTTTTTTTTTTTTTTAACCATTTAGAGATGAGGAATGGAGGCATGGGGAATTTTAAATAATTTGTCTAAAATTAGTGGTGTATAGGTAATTCGAACTCAGGATGACTGGGTCTGCAGCACTCCTGTTAACCACCACAGACTGCATCTTATTGGAGTAGAAATAAACATACAAAAGACAGTACTGCATAGTCTATGCTAAATGGACAGTGATTGCAGTTTTTTCCAGCTCTATTGAGACAACTGACATATACCATTGTGTAAGTTTAAGGTGTACAATGTAATCATTTGAGTTTAAGGTGCATATTGTGATGATCTGTTATGCTTCTACATAGTGAAATGATTACTATAACAAGGGTTTGTTAATGTCACCATTATGTCACATCATTACCAGTCCTTTTTTATGGTAAAAACACTTAAGATCCACACTCTTGGCAACTTTCAAGTATATAATGCAGTATTATTAACTATTATCATTACCCTGTACATTAGGGCCCCAGAACTTAGTCATCTTATAACTGGAAATTTATACCCTTTGGTCGACATCTCCCCATTTCCACCACCTCCTACCCCCTGGAAATCACCATGATAATCTGTTTCTATGAGTTTGACTATTTTAGATTTCACATATAAGCAATACCCTGTAGTATTTGTCTGTCTGACGTTATTTCACTTAATATAATGCCCTCAAGTTACTGTCACAAATGGCAGGATTTCCCACTTTCTCATGGATCAATAATACTCCCTTGCAGATACTTACCATAACTTCTTCATCCATTCATTGTTGGTGGAAACTTAAGTTGTTTCCATTTCTTAGCTATTATGAATAATGCTATAATGAATGTGGGAGTACAGAAATCTCTTTGAGGTATTGCTTTCATTTCCTTTGGGTATATATCCAGAAGTGGGATTGCTGGGTCATATGGTACATCTATTTTGCATTTCTTGAGGAACCTTCGTGCTGTTTTCCACAGTGTCTGTATCAGTTTACATTTCCACCAACAGTGAGCATGGGCTTCCTTGTTTCCACATCCTGGCCAACATACATTATCTTTTGTGGGAGGTTATTGTTTGTTCTGTTTTGATAATAGCCATTCTAAGTGTGAGGTGATCTCTTGTTGTGTTTTTGATTGCTTTTCCCTGACAGTTCGTGATGTTGAGCATCTTTTTGTGTACCTGATGGTCATTATATAACATTTTTGGAAAAATGTCTATTCAATTCCTCTGTCCATTTTTAATCAGTTTGTTTGTTTGTTTTTCTGTTGATTTGTATGATTTCCTTATTTTTTTTTATTTCTATCCATCTGTTTGTCTGTATATTTACTATCTTTTATTTTTAAAATTTTTTTTAATTTCTTTTCAGCGTAACAGAATTCATAGTTTTTGCACCACATCCAGTGCTCCATGCAATGCATGCCCTCCATAATACCCACCACTGGCTCCCCCAACCTCCCACCCCCCGCCCCTTCAAAACCCTCAGGTTGTTTTTCAGAGTCCATAGTCTCTCATGGTTCATCTCCCCCTCCAATTTCCCTCAACTCCCTTCTCCTCTCCATCTCTCCATGTCCTCCATGTTATTTGTTATGCTCCACAAATAAGTGAAACCATATGATAATTGACTCTCTCTGCTTGACTTATTTCACTCAGCATAATCTCTTCCAGTCCCGTCCATGTTGATACAAAAGTTGGGTATTCATCCTTTCTGATGGAGGCATAATACTCCATAGTGTATATGGACCACATCTTCCTTATCCATTTGTCCATGGAAGGGCATCTTGGTTCTTTCCACAGTTTGGCGACCGTGGCCATTGCTGCTATAAACATGGGGTACAGATGGCCCTTCTTTTCACCACATCTGTATCTTTGGGGTAAATACCCAGTAGTGCAATTGCA
Organism: Mellivora capensis; assembly: GCA_004024625.1. Classification (NCBI taxonomy): domain Eukaryota; kingdom Metazoa; phylum Chordata; class Mammalia; order Carnivora; family Mustelidae; genus Mellivora; species Mellivora capensis. The sequence goes on from PISX010023069.1 coordinate 29,567, forward strand.
GGGTCATAGGGAAGCTCTATTTTTAATTTCTTAAGGAATCTCCACACTGTTCTCCAGAGTGGCTGCACCAATTTGCATTCCCACCAACGGTATAAGAGGGTTCTCCTTTCTCCACATCCTCTCCAACACATGTTGTTTTCTGAAGAAGTCAAATTCTCTCTCTTCACAGATGACATGATACTTTATGGAAAACCCAAGACTCCACCCCCAAACTACTAGAACTCATACAGCAATTCAGTAACGTGGCAGAATACAAAGTCAATGTACAGAAATCAGTGGCTTTCTTATACACTAACAATGAAAATACAGAAAGGAAAAGTAGAGAATCGATTCCATTTACTATAGCACCAAGAACCATAAGACACCTGGGAATAAACCTAACCAAAGAGGTAAAGGATCTGTACTCAAGGAACTACAGAACACTCATGAAAGAAATTGAAGAAGACACAAAAAGATGGAAGACCATTCCATGCTCTTGGATTGGAAGAATAAACATTGTTAAAATGTCTATACTACCTAGAGCAATCTATACTTTTAATGCCATTACGATCAAAATTCCACCGGTATTTTTCAAAGAGCTGGAGCAAATAACCCTAAAATTTGTATGGAATCAGAAGAGACCCTGAATTGCTTAGGAAATGTTGAAAAACAAAAATAAAACTGGCGGCATCACGTTACCTGATTTCAAGCTTTACTACAAAGCTGTGATCACCAAGACACCATGGTACTGGCATAAAAACAGACACATAGACCAGTGGAACAGAGTAGAGAGCCCAGATATGGACCCTCAACTCTATGGTCAAATAATCTTCGACAAAGCAGGAAAAAATATACAGTGGAAAAAAGACAGTCTCTTCAATAAATGGTGCTGGGAAAATTGGACAGCTATATGTAGAAGAATGAAACTCAACCATTCTCT
>PISX010023070.1:0-30470 GCA_004024625.1 Mellivora capensis
AAAAAAAAGTAAAAAAAAAAGTACTACATATATGAATACACATACTATTTATAACATACCAATTATATATTTGACTGAATATTTACATATAAAATGCAATGACTGATCATCAGGTCTTCACTTAATTCTCTCTTTGAACATTTTTAATTAAATTTGTGTAATATGTGTGTAGTCTCTCCCTTATTCTCTCTCTCTGCCTTATAATTTGTGCTCTGCTTTCCTACTGTTATGAAAAGAGACAATAGACCCAAAATGGAGTCACTCATGCTAAATCCCATGTCAGAAAACCAAGATTTAATATCTAATCTAACTGAAATTTCAAATGTCTCCCAGGAATGTAATCTTAAATTAGGAAATCTGGAATTATCTGGTCAGTCTTAATGAGGCTATCTGCCCACAGACCCCTTCTGTCCCCCAAAGGAAGGTGACTTTGTTTGAAATAATACACTCTTCCCCTTGCCTCACCCCCTATAAAAACCTTCCTTTTTGTACAGCTCTATGGAACTCCTTTCTGTTTGCTAGGTGGGATGGTGCCCAACTCATGAGTCATTGAATAAAGCCAACTTGATCTTCAAATTTTACTCAGGTGAATTTTGTTTTTAAATACTACCTATACGTACACATATCACCATACTTATTCCTACACCTCCCTTACTTACTCACATTTTACACAGTGGAATGCATTTGAGGGATTTAAGTATGATTAAAGTCTCAGTAATCATGCTTGAGCTTCAAACTTTATGATACTTGCCAAGTAGCTAATTATTTGGTCCTGAAAAGGAGCTGGTTTTCTACATGATAGAGAGAAAAATACTGTCACAGCGAGGTAATTCAGAATGTATTAATAATTCCGAATGGTATAACATGCCTTGTTTTAAGAGAAACAACCCTGAACCATGTTAGACAGACCATCAAAACCAATTACTGAACAAAGCTATTTGATTCTGAAAAATTATCCAAGCAGGATTAGTCTAAGTTCTAAATATGTAAAAACTGATGATCTCTTAATTTGGAACACAGGAATATTGGATGTTATAAGACAAACTTGTACTATTTAAATTTTATTTTGTTTGTTTTGACCTTCTATTTAATATATAGCAAAATTTTGGCTCTCTGGATTCCTGGAACTTGGGTAAAGCAAATAAACAAATAAACAAAATCTTTCTAGATAGCTGATGCCCCCCCCACCATCACCAAGGCTTTAGTCTTGTTATAAAAGCTAACACTTATTAAGCACTTACTCTGTGTCAGAATCTGTGTTGAATAGTTTATAAACATTATCTCACTTTATCCTCCTAACAACACCACAAAGGAGATACTTCCGTTATCTCTTGTTTTTTCTCATTTTATGTGTGAGGAAATGGACCCAGACTAGTTAAGTCCTTTGCCCACAGTCACATAGTGAATAGGGGGTAGAGCCAAGATGAAATCCAAACTCCTGATTTATACCATTCATAACAGTTAAAGTAATGATACTTCTAATCATTGTCTTCTTTGAGACATTGTAAAATGTGCAACTAATTAATTTGTTACCAGAGTGGAAAGAATATAATTTAAACATTTATTGATAACTTAAGGCCACAACTATGAGTATTTCTACTTCTTTTATGGACTTTGCAATCCTGAGATCCTCTAAGGGTTTACTCAGCCATGGAAGGCATTGGCCCCATTGTGGCCCCAGGCAGATGTACATGAACACTTGTGTATGTTATCATAGCCCTTCTGCCTCTTGTCCTATTCCTAAGCTGTCAGTTGTGATGTTTATTATATTTATGCTACTTTCCCCTTTTTCAACATTTAGGCTTTCATCTATCAACTTTGGAACTCACTTACTTAGCAAGTTATAACTATATGTCTAAAGTAAGGTAGACTCTGCTGTCTCAGTGTTGTCATAGGAATAAAGAATTTCACTACACAAACTTGTGACAAACCCGCAAGACTTATTTGTCATCCTCCTTAACACTTAGCAAGGGTGTTTTCTTTATAATTATTTGGAAAATAATATATCTTAGAAAATATACTAGGCTATTATGGCCTAATTTTATGGCTGCCATCAGCTTAAAGAATCTGATAATTATTAAACTAAAATAAATATAGAAATATGTGATTGATTAATATGTATAAAATCTTACAGTTGGTGGAATTTGTAAAAGTTCTATCCAATCTACTTTCAAACCCAGTGTAGTTTCAGAAAACTGTTTTGAACATACCAAAAGCTTTCATAGGAAGTATAGAAGGTGCTCAAAAATTGATAGAATATATTCCCTGAGTTTCTCAGACATAGAAAGATTACAAGGACATTTTTTTTCTTATCATTACAATTATCTAAGCAACAACACATAATCATGTCCCATAACTGAGCAGCAAATGAATAACAGCAAATAAAATGTAATTACTAAATTCCAACCCTTCAAATCTTTACATCTTAAGACAGATATTCCAGGCTGGATCATTTCAGCTGTAGATAACTATTTCCAAATGCTTTTTCATCCTCTCTTTGTATTTTTGGGAAGGAATCCATTGCTTTTTCAATTCATTTCTTTCTATTTTGCTTTAAATTGGGACAATAATCTCACAAATCACTGAAAACTTTTTATTGTGTATGAGAAATCAGATAATGATTTTCATTATCTATTTTTCCAATATTTCAGAGAGTATTCAGATTGTCTGGACTTTATAAGGGTGGCTGTATCTTTAACATAAACTAGTGGCTATTTCAAGCACACTTCCTTCTTCCGAAATTACTTTCCTATCACTTCATTTTTGTGGCCTGTCTTCTTAAAAAAAGATAAAAAGGACGTTAAAAGATATTTAAAGATAAACTTGTGTGAGGCAAACAGTGTTAACCAAAACAGCAGAATTTGTTTTATCATTTTATTGTTAGATTAACTATTTCAACTCCTTTACCCTGAAAGTTTCGATACTTTGTCAAATATTTAGATCATACCTCTATTTTATAGAAAGCTTAATTGTGGAAAATGATTTGTGTAGGAAGGGGTGATGCAGTTTCTAAAATCACAAAAGGTCAGGGCATAGCAAATAACTAGGTATGTGTGTTCCTATACTTACCATGTGTGCCTTCATGCAAGAAAGTTACCCACATTCCACTATCACTCCATTTTTCCTATTTTATACTGGTATAGTGCATATGTTAATAAAGAAACAAAAATATTAGTAAGTAAAGGAGCCATCAGTATTCTCACAAAAGATGTAGTTATTGTATATTTTTGTACATTAAAATGTAAAATGTACAAAATGTACATTGTTGTACATTTGAACTAGGCTCAGAAAGAATTCACAAAAGAGTAGAAAACACAGCTGCTAATCTTAGAAAGTTTACAATCTATAACAATAACAAAGTTTGCTCTTATCCACTTAAAAAAATAGTATTTATATTTTAGTACCCAATCTGTTACCAATATTTTATTGTTATATTTCTCTCCTAACTCTGACTCTTAAAAAATATTTTAGGTCAAGACATACGAAAATAAAATATATATATATATGTGTATATATATGTATATATATATAAAATTACCTATATCTATTTATTATAAGAAAATGCTATAAACAAGATTCAAGTATATAATATCAGGCATCTCCATCATCTTATTCTAAAGAATCTTACTGGATTTTTACAGTGAATTTAGATATATATCAAGTCATGTAAAACAAATGTAATCCCGCAATTGTGCTGAATAAATCTCAGGTTTATTACTGGACTAAGAGTGTACAGAGACCATCCTCTATGAATAGAGCTGACAATTCCTCTGCAGTGCTGACCCTTGTCTGGAGTTTACAGCATGAGCTTGGCTACTAGCCAATATGAACAATGTTTAAATTTTTTTATGGCAGCTCAATGAGCTTTCAAACATTCATATGCTTTACTTACTGTGCTTAATAAAAAGCAAGCCAATGTATTTTCTCATTTCCTTTTCATCACTAATAAGAGTAACCATCAACCTTATGAAGGATATAGTCTGCTTTTACTTTCAGCCTCTTTTGCCCAGTAGCTCTGCACTGAAGCACTAATAGAACACCATTATCCCACCCATCATCATTACACAGATTTGAATATAAAGCAGCATATATCTTGTCACTAAGCTATACTATATACAGTAAAAGCCCTTGGGAATTACATCTGTTCTTGGATATCAACATTTTAAAGGAGTTTTATTGTATTAATGAAACAGTTGCTTCATACAAGCCTTTTCCATTCTGGAAAGCTTAAAAGGTTACAAAACTTCTTTTTAAAAATGGTTTATTCATTTATTTTAGAGATTGAGAGACAGATTGAGAAAGTAGGGGACGGGGCTGAGAGAGAGAGAATCTTTAAGCCAATTCACTGCTGAGCATGGAACCCCACGACCTATAGGATCATGACCTGAGTGGAAACCAAGAGTTAGAAGCTTAAACAAGTAAGCCAGCCAGACGCCCCACAAAATTTCTGATAGCAACACAAAACTTTGTAACCTATGATACCAATAGCATTTCCAAAGAAAGGAGTCTCATATACGATCTTCACATAAAACAATCTGATTAATAATCTAGGAAGCATGTACATTTTAAGCCATATTTATTTATTTATCCAAAGGAGTGTAATGATTTATTATTGCAATTTTAAATATATGCATATTATATTTATTAACTTACTCTGTGTGCTGCCTCATTCTAAAAGCAATACAAAGAAATATAAGAATGTATGCAGCAGTCCAACACCATCTGAAGTTCCGTTTGATATTCTATTCCATACTTCATCTTAAATTCTTTTAGAAACAAGATATATATTTATAAGTACACATATTATAATACCTATATATATATATATGCTAAGTATACAGCACAAATGAATGTGTGTATATGAATATATATGCCATGCATCCATATATGCATCTATACATGCATATATGTACATGTCCTATATGTCTTTAGGCACATACACTTACACATATGTATACATATACCTGCATATATTCCTACATACACATACATACATTCATATATGTATTTCAGTGTTTATAAGCTTTGAAAATACCCAGTATGTTAGCAGATACATCAGCCATCTCCAAAATTCATTCCCAATCTGCCACTTGGAGATCTGTCAAACTAATAAAGTAGCATATTGTGCAAGCATACACACTGAGCACATAGCAAGAGTTTTCTGGGTCCTGGTTCTCCACCTATCAATCATGGCCTCACCTCCTATCAATCATGGCCTCAACAACAGCAGGGGCAATGGAAATAGAAGCAGAGGTAATTAGAGGTGTGACTCAGTTACACATGCACAGAAAACAAAGACCACAGCTACCCTGTTAAAACATGCTTGCATTATAGTCTTACCCAGTTCCATACTGAAAAAAGAGAGAAGGATTATGTTAATGAATAAAGTTCTTGCCTCTTTAAATAACTACTGCCAATCTTTTTTACCTCAATCCTAAAAACCACATTCTTTAGCCACTCCCTTGGCTGCAAGAACTTCCAAATTTTCACATTGTTGTGACTTATAAAGTATCACCAAAAGAAAAATATTAGCTTATTACAGTATAAGAAGGATTGGGTTTCAGAATTAGACAGAGCTGCGTTTACAACCTGGCATCATGAAACAGGGCAAATTAGTAAATTATCTTAGCCCTGTCTTGGTAAATATGGCTAATAATATTTACTTTGTAAGGTTTTTGTTGAGCATTAAATGGTATATTAATCCCTGAGTACATACTTGGCAATCAATAAATGGCCACTCAAATGTATTTATCACTCATCCTAGAGACAGAATACCTAAAATGCAGGATGCAATAGAAAACTATAAAATATTGTTTGAAAGTTGAAGAACAGAGTACAAAGGAAATATATGAAGGAAAAATAAATTGTGAAACAAGTGATGATGTGGAGAAAAACGAACCCTTGTGCACTGTTGGTGGAAATGCAAACTGGAAAACAGTTTAGAGGTTCCTCAAAAAATTAAAAATGGAATTGCTCTATGATCCAGTAATCTTACTACTGGGTATTTACCTAAAGAATACGAAAACACTAATGCAAAAAGATATATGCACCCCTATGTTTGTTGAAGCATTGTCTAGTCAATTTATGGAAGAAGCCGAAGTGTCCATCGATAGATAAATGAAGAACAAGTATATATATATATATATATATATATATATATATATATATATATATATATATTTACCTAAATAGATTTCTAATTTCACATGAAAAAATTGTATTTTAACATCAATAAGGAATGTTGCAAGGGCACAGCTATTTGTAGGATGTAGGAAGACACAATTCTGCACTCTTTTATAGAGGATGTAAGCAAGATACCATGATCATGACATGAATCAATTTCCAGAAGCGAAAACAAGCCAGTAGCCTGAGAAACACAAGCATTCCTGGCATGGGAGTCTGAAATCAATGTCTGCAATGGGTCTCAGAAAGAGGACAGAGTGGAAAGTGTTGAATGACATCCTCAAAAGCAGCCTTACAGCAACGACAGCCCTGAGCTGCACAGGCTAGTTCTAAAAACACAGGCTGTTGGGCTTCAGGTTCCTCATGTCCGTGGTCCTCCTCTCTAGGGAGGCCAAAGGAACACTGGCCACACACAAGTGTTCTGCACTCAAATTCCAGTTTCACCACTTACCAACTGCAACCTCTGGACAACTGTCCAGTTTCTCAACATATCTAGTCTCCTCTCATGGGAAATGGGGACCTGACGGTGCCTTCCCCATAGGCTTTTGGGAAGATAAAATAAAGCTCCAAGCCCAGTTATAAGCCAGAGGCCAGAAAATGCTGATGTTAAGGTGCTGCTCTAATATCAAAAAAGGAAGAGTCTTAGAATTAGAACCAAGGAAGTTTTTATACCAAGTTGTATATATTAATACAATATGTCCTGTAAATAACCACAGCTACCTGTCATCTTTACATTTGTATCACATTACAGAAAAAAGGGAATCAAATGTCAGATTCGATTTCATGTCAGCACGTCAGATTTCCCTAAAAGGGAACTAACTCCATAGCAGTTGTCTGAACCCTTTGCTTAAGGAAACACCCTCAATCACCAAATGCTTTTTCTTTGATATCTCTTTTATTACTCCGCTCACATTCTCAGTTTGTGTACTACCAAATTCTAGCCACTAAATGTCAGTCACTTTTTCCAGCTCCGTGCAAGTAACATTCTTTCACTGTTTTTAAATATCTACCTTCATTTGAAGAGTCCTGAAATCTTTATTCTTTCTCTCACATAAAGAATCTTAGTTCTGATTTTCTTTGCTTAAGTGTTATTTTCCAATTACCTAAGTAGTTAATAAGACTCCACATGCCTTTAAAAGTTATAGAAATTTCTAAGTCTAAATAAATCCCAGAAAGGAAAGGTCCTGAGGTACCATCATGAGATGCTTGAGTTTGGGTTCCAACTTGGGCTCTACTAATGTGTACTTTGACCTTTTAGTCTTAATTTATGTTTCTATAAAAGCAAGGGTTATTCTAGACCAGGTTTTCTCAACCTTGACATAGTTTGCTTGGATAATTTGTTGTTACAGGGGTTGCCCTGTGTATTGTTCAATATTTAGCAACATCTCTGGCCTCTAAACTCTAGATGTCAGTAGCAATCCCCACCCCAAGCTGTGACAACTGAAATGTCTTCTTCAGACATTGTCATATGTCCCTTGGAGGAAAAATCACCTGGGCTGAGAGATTAGTATATGCTTTATTCTATGGGTGGTACAATGAAAGAATCTGCATTAGCATTTGATTTTGTGATATTTCCACTAAAACCTAATTACTGTGAGGGCAGGGACATTTTTCTGATCTGTTCAGTGCTGTATTTCCAGTGGATATTGGTATAGTAGGTATTCATTACATTTTGTTTGATGAAAATGAATAAATGATGGAATATTTAACTCCATAGAAATTGAAACCTCTCTATTTATTACCTCTTAGCAACATATTTTGATGAGTCTCTAAGCAATATTCGTCTTTCATGCTTACTCCACTTTTTTTCTTCCTGATGAGCTTATGGATATTGTACTTGCTTCCTTTTAACATAAATTCAGTTCAGCTACCCTTTAGAATCCAAGGTGTTTGGGAGCAAGAACTGTATTGTCCTTCCTCCCAGTTCAGCACATTAATCAGCTCTGGATGCCAGAAAACCTTTACACATGTGGACTGACAGATTGGAATATCCCATCTTCAATATAGTAGCATGAGATAGGCAGCAAGTAGATCCAAATCTCTGGAATATAGACTTTCCTCTCTAATAACGACCAGAGAAACAAAAATGTTCCTTTCCAACCATTTATATATACGGATTTGTTTCTGAGTTCCAGAAAAATTTACATGTTCTTTATGCATTAATTCAAGAATGGTATTCTCTCATCTCATAGCATATGCTTTCTCTTTTTTGTTGAAAGTAAGTCTTCATGTCAAAAAGCAGCAGATGTTTTCAATTATGGTATCAACTTTTAACCTTTTGTGGCATTGTAACTGACCACTGAACAGAGAATTCAGGAATATTTTACATGGAGGGTCTTTCATTTTTAGAAGCCATTCTTACTTCCTATTTTTATTTTTTTTTATCATACAAAAAGTCTGTGACTGTTCATATGATGGCTATCAGTTTCATGATCTCGACTCACTCTTGGAATCTCTGGGTCTCCTTTCACAGAGCAAATCTGTGATCGAAGTCCAACACTGAGTGTTTCTAAAGGGCAATCAACAGCAACACATCTCAGAGGACTACTGGAAAAGGAGTAAATAACAACACAACCAAAGTTTATAATACATTTTTTCTACAGGATATCACGGATTCTGTTCCCTAAACGAGACATCCATAAGTGATTACAGTTATCTACCAACAGGATGTTTCATCCACATCCTGGAAGATGAGAAGCTACACGAATAGAATATACATGCAGTCTCTCTAGTCATATGATTCTTTCCAAATGGCTCTCACTTTGGAGCACTTTCATCAAACATTATCAAAACTTTTATTTCTTTCCACAATTGCTTTCTATTAAGGTTTAGTGCCAGCTGTCAGAGCTGTAATGTAAACCCTTATTAACTCTTATAAGTTCTACTCTGGAACTAATAAGGGATTGTCAAAACTCCAAACACAGACAGAGTTGGGGGAGAAATCACAGGAAAGAAGGTGGAAAGTGTACAATGAATCTATACTTGCAAAGCAATCTTTGTGAGACCCTTACCAATGCCTTTCACAGAATCTAAGTATCTTAAGAGGGAGAAAAAGATCTACTTCTTAGTTTATTTTGCATAAGGTTTGGTTTCCCTTTCTCTGAGAAGGGTTGATGAAAAACAATGAAACAAACTGGAAAAGTTCATGAAATTTCAATAATCTCTCTCTCTCTTTTTTAGAATCATAACCTGCATTCTGAACAAAATTACATTGGATTCTTCAAATTTTAAAATATAGAATCTCTGATAATTTCTGAGTAGCTGGACAGAAAAAGCATGTTGATAAAGATGAATATTCCCTATAAGAGCTACAGATTATATATCAGCTTTAAAATACTTGTTCTTTCAAGTAAAATTAAAGCTATTTTACTTTCTGCAACTGAAATTACTTTTTTCCCATGTCTTAGATTCCTATAGTAAATACTGTATTGGGAAGCTCATTCCACCTTTTTCCACAGATACGCTCTCAAACAAACTACTTGAATGAGAAAATTATTTGTGTTCCCCAAAGACTATATATCTAGCATACAAGAGTTGCCTAAATAATTATTTCTACCTTTGAAACACTAGGCTAGACAAAGTATCTGAAAATTCTCAGATTTTAGCATATTAAAATTAAAAAAATGTAATCCTAAAAGCAAATACCCTACAGCTATTTGACAAGGGATGATTGTGAACTGGGTTAAAACCTTGGGAAAATATCTTAATACTGACCTATAAAATGTCCCTTCAGGTCAAGACAAAGACTAGTAAAAGACATATTTAAAGACATGTCTTATTATTTTTCTCTCTTTGAACAGTGAAATTGACAAGATTATATAACTAAAGTTAACTAATTGTATAAAATAACCCATATCTTATACAAGTTAAAGTTAAGGTTAACTTGTATAAAATAACCCATATTTTACTAGCAGACTGTAATTCTCATTTATTTGTAATCCTATGTTAGACTAACATTTATAAAACTGTCTGTGATTTGTAAGGTCTTTTATAGTGGTTCATTGATGATCATCTAACTTGTACTTATTAATTATGAGGTATTCCAATAGTTAGGCATGAATTTGTTCTACACTTAAATTTAACAACAGTCCTATTTCTCCTAAATATGTTTGTAATTAAATTGTCTCTGACTGCTCAAAGTAATCTGATTTGTAGTTTGTATGGAACAAAGAACTCAATTTCTTTCTAGTATCTTTTTTTTTTTTAAAGATTTTATTTATTTGACAGACAGAGATCACAAGTAGGCAGAGAGGCAGGCAGAGAGAGAAAGGCGGAAGCAGGCTCCCCGCCGAACAAAAAGCCCGATGCGGGGCTCCATCCCAGGACCCTCGGATCATGACCTGAGCCGAAGGGAGAGGCTTTAACCCACTGAGCCACCCAGGCACCCCTCTTTCTAGTATCTTAAATATGCAAATTGATGCTTTAAATTTATACTGTTCGTTTTTAGGCTCAGAAATGAACTACAAACAAACAAATGAACTACAATACTTAGGTAACTCGCAAGCCAAATGCACTCTTTATTTTCCTCTCTTTTTCATATTTTAAGAGTTTTAATTTAATTACTCTTTATATGGTATATTGACATAATGTGATTGAAAGTTTCCAGTAATATCATATAGTAATTCATGTAAACACATTTGTAATTTACTTCATACAATTTATACTGTTCTCTTCACTGCTTTTTTTTTTTTTTTTTTACTATTTAGGTGATTCTTAAATGTACATAATAAATACCCAAAATAAATCAAATAGATATAGTTCGTTCTACACACAGTTAAGTAAAATGTCTGACAAATATTTTTACTTACCTGATTACTTTTTTTTGATTCACATGATTCCTTCTAGGCAAGAACATTATTTATTGTTATAACTCCTCTAATACCTAAGTAGTCTTTTATACAATGAAATGTTTAGACATAGAACAGTGAAAAACTTCTGGGTTTAACATTTTTGAAATGTTGAATTCTATTTTATCTTGTTATTGTTATTGTTTGCTTGTTCCTAAACTATATTTTCTTAAATCAGTTAAAACCTAAAAGCCTTTCTAGATCTACAACAATAAAAATGTCCATATCTAAATTTAAGGTTGCTTTTGAATAGTCAGCAGAAAAAAAAAAAAAAAAGAAGACAAAAACAAAACCAAACATGCTAGAAGGAATAGAGACTGAGTCAAACACCAGATGGGAAAAAATCAAGAGTGACTGATGTTCAGAAGAAGAAAAATAGAAGCTAACAAGAAGAGAATGGAGGAAATATTACCTATGATTGAATAGAAGCTTAATGAAAATAAAAATGAAGTGTCCTCAGGAGAGGAAAATCCTACTTGAAAGAAGGTGGACAATCGGTGAATAAATAATGAATACATAGATAAATACGTTCATTAAAGGCATTTCCTTCCTCTTAAGGTATCCTTAAGCCCTAAGGTTTAAAGTAAGAGAGAGGCTGTTGAATGGATGAGTTTATCACATTTGTTTTAACATAGATGAAACAAGAAAGCAAGGAAGATTACACATTCCAATGATGCTGATGACTAACAATGATGATGATGTTCAAATACCCTTTTATGGATGAAGAAACTGAGGTTCAAACTAGTTAGCCACACAACTGATAAGCAGCATTTCTGAGGCTACGGAGTGCAAGAACTCAAACATTTGTCAGTCACAAGAGCCTTTTGTCAAATAAAACAATTAAATGCAAACTGAAGTTTGAGGGCAAACTTGGGTGGATGGGGGAGGGGTAGCAGGGGTCTGCACTGTGCTAAAGGTACTAGAAGTTATTATACAAACTGGTGAGAAGATAGAGAAACTTGTATAAATCAAGGGCTTTATAGCTCTTATAGAACAGTCAAAATGTATCTGGTTGCTTGAAAGTTATGCACATTATTACTTATCAGTAGCATATTTTGTAATAAAATAAATGTATTGGTTTGAAAAGTCATGGGTATGCAACTGCTAAAGGTAAAGTGGGATTGGAGAGCTGTAATTTTAAACTTTGGGAAAACGAGTAAGTTTTTCATAATTCAAGGTAAGAGATTTCAGTACAGTAATTAAAGGATGAGTCAATGAGTACTAGATGTGTAAAACAAAAATTATTTCAGCATATATAAATAGAGCTTTGCTTTATTACAGGTATGATAGTCAATTGATTTTTTGTAAGTCAGAAAAACAATATTCATCATAAATTCATAAAAGATAAAAGGTATTCTCTCAGATACCAGATACTAATTAATGAACAGATGAGATAAAGTAATAATTTATTAATTAGTATCAGGATAGTTAGGTGGATCTATTCTTAACTTGTTGCAACTGTATGTGACCTAACAGTCAAATGTGCTTATTTCAAATTAGATGAAATAAACATCATTACGTATCTGAAAGACCTGGTAGATTCAAAAATAAATAGCATAAAGCATATTCACTCTAGAACTGACATTCTAAGGATGCATAGTTGGAAGAGTTCATTCAGTAAGCATTCAGTAAGTATCTAACTGAGAACTTAATTATACTCTGTTAGTTCTAGGCATGATGTTCCTAGAATAGGACAAAATGAGGTCCTTCCTTCAAGTAACTTGCTGCCCAGTGCCCAGCTCCCAGCACGTAGTGCCTAGCACGGAGCCCAGTGCCAGGCTCAAACTCAAGACCCTCTGATCAAGACCTGAGCCTAGATCAAGAGTCAGATGCTTAACTGACTGAGCCACCCAAGTGCCCCCCAGAAGAAAACAAACAAACAAACAAACAAAAAAAAAACAATGTTTCTGAATTCATTACAATATATGAACTCCATGAAGTTCCAGAGGGTGCAAACAGATTCAGTAGTAGGTGCCAAGAAATTCTGAATGAGATTTTCAATTTTCTCTACCTCTTCAAGAATAAGTAGAATCTCTAAATCTTTTGTTATTGAAATCTTGACAGCTTCTTTAAGAGTTTCTGAATTGGGGCGCCTGGGTGGCTCAGTGGGTTAAGCCTCTGCCTTCAGCTCAGGTCATAGTCTCAGGGTCCTGGGATCGAGCCCCACATCGGGCTCTCTGCTCCTCAGAGAACCTGCTTCCCCCTCTCTCTCTGCCTGCTTCTCTGCCTATTTGTGATCTCTGTCTGTCAAATAAATAAAAAATATTTTTAAAAAAAAAAGAGTTTCTGAATTGACAGAGAAATGAAAGGAGAACAAGAACTCATGCCCTAAGTCCTAGGTGAAACAAACATAATTATGAATAATCATCAAAATGTCTAGCTGTCTTCATACATCACATCAAACACACTTTTCTATTAAGCTGCTGATGTACAAAAACAAGGAATAAAGTTGGCATTCCACAATGAATGCACAGAGATAAAACACAGAGCAACAGATTCTTCAGTGACATTAATAAGGTACTTGGTACATTAAGTCTAAACAAAGTTTGTAGGAGCAGGAATATTTATAGTAACCTCCTGGTATCTGCCTCAAATGTAATTAATTGACTATATAAAAATCCATTAGCATTCTCATTTTTTCTCTCCTAACTAAATCAAAGCAGATAGCATAATTCATTAACCAGGATTAAAAAAAATAATAAATTTCACAAGGTTTTCTTGGCATTAATGCAAAATTTCCTTACATCTCCAATCTTAAAAAGTTAAAAGAATTATACTGGGAAGTAAGAAATACTAATGATTTCCTTGTGAAATAAATCAGTTGTATCTTGATTGTTAATGATTGAAAGCAAACAGCAGATAAATTAGGTTTATAATTTTAATATTTAATGGTATCATTTTAAAAGAGGCTTATTAACATCCTATAAAAACAACTCAACCTGCAATTTGACCACATCGAGCCAGCTCACCCAGAGACCAGAAACATTGCCCAAATGCTTAAGCCACACACACAGTAAATTAAAAGAGATACCATGATTTCCTCCTCAATCATTAAACTGAGAGAAAACCTATTTAAATGAAAGCCATATTTTAAAATTATATATTACAGATACTACCAGAAAACCAAGTCTCATGAATGATTTCTTAGTTTTCTTATTAATCATTATATTATTCTTTATCAGTTGAAGCATATGTAGTTATTTTTTATGTGCATTTCTATTTTACCAAATTTATCATAATAAGCACTCTCTCTTTTTCTGCATTTGTGGTTTGCATGGCATGCAATTTCTGAATTATTCTTTAACTATCGATATTTCTTTCAGTCTTTTCTTATGTTCTCCCTCTAACTGTTCCTTAAAGAAGAAAGGTGTACCACTTTATATTCTTAGCTTTCCTTTCTTAGCAGAGTAAAACAAAACCAGCAACATAAAGCATCTTACTGTAGATGTAAATTTACTTTTAAATTTCCTATCACTTATTTCCACCCACATCAATACCTCCTTCCTTATTAACACTAATAACTTATTTTTAGTTTAAACTGCCATTAACTTAGCTCTGTTTAAAAATTCAGTTAAAAATCTATGCTTCTTGGAGTGCCTGGGTGGTTCATTCGGTTAGGCAGCTGCCTTCGGCTCAGGTCATGATTCCAGATTCCTGGAATCGAGCCCCTCACTGGGCTCCCTGCTCAGTGGAGAGCTGCTTCTCCCTCTCCTTCTGCCTGCCATTCTGCCTGCTTGTGCTCGCTCTCGCTCTCTCTCTCTCTGTGTCAAATAAATAAATAAAATCTTCAAGAAAAAAAAATCTATGCTTCTTGAAGAGCAAAGACCAAAGTATTCACCTCACATTCCCCAATACACAAAGATTTTTGAACTATGAACCAAACTAATTTAGCAGGGATAATGTTCATCTTTGTTTTTTTAGTGTGCAACACAAGATTTGGTACATACTACTTACTACAGACTCAATAATAGTTGAATAACTGAATAAAAGGTCAAAATATATTTTCCACTCTTTTTTCTCATTTCAGAAAAAAATGCACTGTTGTAAAGGTTTTCATTTATATACAAGAACAGTGTAATGCTATGGTTAGAATTCTGGTCCTGTACAAAGACAACGTTGATTTCAATTTTAGTTCTGAAATTGATGCGTGAATTTTTTGACAATAAAATGTCTTTATCAGTATATTTTCCTATACAAATGGATATTGTCAGATTTTCAGCATTTACTTAACTAAACTTTAACTGTCCCAGTTATCCATCTAGAGTGGAATAAATGGTTCAGAATATTTTATTACTAAAGTCAGAAAATGACCTGGCTATGAAATCTTTACAAAACCTCCCTGTGGAACGAGCTCAGAACACAAAACTCTAATGGGACTTTGACACATTTTGAGATTCAATAAACAAATTATAAACTTTATCTTCTGGAATGAGTAAGCTATATAAGGTAGTTAACTTCTTTTCCTTACCTCAAAAGTTTCTAATGCTAACACAGATGATCAAAATCTCTCAATTCAAAGGCTTTTCATCATTAATGAACAAATTCCATTATGAATTTGGAAATACTCAAAATTAATCTCTCCTTCCCCTACATTGCCAAAGTCCTTTGTACCCCTGGTGCAAGATTGATTGGTCTGGCTTGCATTAAAAGTATTCATTTATGTATCTCTTTCATAGGAGATGCTGAGCCCCTGTAAGGTAGATACAATCCATCTATGTTTCCCTGTGTCTAGAGCATTATTACTTTGTACTAATGAATGGTCAAAAACACTTATTGAATTAAATTTGTTAGACTTTTTTTGTATATATAAGATGATTGGTGATGTATATATCCAGATTTTATTACATATCCTCCAGACTGAAATTAGTCTTCCCCAAATATTACATTTTGGCTAGTAACTCTTCTTTCTAAAAATTCTAGAAGCAGAAAGATGTGGGAAATAAACTGATTTATATTAAACCTTATATTAACAGATTTTGGGTTACTTTATGCCAATTCAACTGTGTTCCTACTCCTCCTCCAATGTACTGTACTCTTAACTCCAGTAGAATTTGTGTCTCATGGGGTTTCTTGGTCTCTGTCACCACTGGACTAAAACATAGGGAAGCAGTGTGGATTGAGGTTAAGATGGCAACCTTGGGAATCAGACTGCCTGGTTTCAGATCTCCAATCCAACACTCACCCATTAAAGAAACTATTTGACCTGTGAAAGCTTTGTTCTCATTTTTTAAAATGTAGATAATAATAAGGTATACCTGTAAGTTACTTGGGGGGGATAAATAAGATAGCTCGTAGACATGACTTAACAAATAAATACACTGGCATCTAGTACGTAATGAACATTTAAAAAAAAAGGCTTTGAGTTATGATACAATACTTAGAGTGAAATAGACACTCATTAAATATTCTTTTAAATAAAGTAAATGAGTCATGTTTTCTTTTGTGTTAGGCAACTGAAAGCCTATGGTTGCTTATCATTGGATTATAAGATTATCCTGAGATGTTTAAAATCCAGCTATATGTGTGTGTTCCAAATAGTGGGTATATCAAGGTATTGCCCCATCCTTTTTTTAAAAAAGGATGATACAATATCCTTTTGGGAAAAAAATTTTAAAAACCAAAACTGATCTCTGAAATACATGAAGTTTGTTTAGCTATCTTTTTATCTGCTTCTTTTCTGAGGATTACCACTCCTCTCTGTGCCTAAACAGAAGCACGGCTGCTAAAATGTTGACTTGTGAGAGTCCTAACATGCTGTTCAGACAGCCTACAAGCTTACCAAAAAGTCAACTGAAAAATTAAAAACTAATAAAGGAAACCATAGCCACCATAAGAAAGACCAGCACCATCACTGACAACAACAGCAAAATTATAGCCAAGAACAAGATACGGAACAAATTGAGTACTCGATTTTTAAGACATAGTAGAGTAATGCCCAAAATAATATATTTAAACAAATATTTGTTAAATATGTAAATCAGAAGAAAGTAGAATACCTCAACACATTGTCTAATAATCTGAATATACAAAGTCTTTGTGATTGTGAAAAGAAAGGAAACAAAAAGTCACCTGGAAACATCAGCAAATGCCAAGATATAACTATAAGAAAATATTCCCCCTTTAAATTGCATCTAAATTGCAATTTAATTAAATTGCAAATTTAAATTGCACTAAAAAAATCACTAAAAAAAAATTAATCCCCCCGTTTAAATTACAATCACATCCCATTTCAAGGACAATCTCTAATTCTACTACAATTATTTTTATTATCTTCAAGATCTTTGTCTTAAAACAATTTGCTATTTTTATATATGTATCTCATTCTGAAACTAGTATTTTTAAATGCTGAGAGAGAAAGTCTATGATGATATTGCATTACTATATGAAAAAGGTGCTGTTGACATTCTTCAACTTAACAAGTTTCAAGAACATAAAACTTTCACATAAATCCTTATCTATAAGGGTATCCAGGTGGTTAAGTCAGTTGAATGTCCTATTCTTGATTTTTGGCTCAGGTCAGAGTAGGAGTTATGGGATAAAGCCCCATGGAGAGCTCCATGCTGAGCAAGAAGCCTACTTATGATTCTGTCTCTTTTCCTCTCCATCTGCCCCTCCCCCACCTTGTGCTTATTCTCTTGCTCTCTCACACAAAATTTAAAGATTAATTAATTAATTAATTAATTAAATCCTTATCTCTAGGAGTAATCTTGTAATACAACTGAATAACAAAGTAGTTTAAAAAGTAGTTAAGTAAATTAGAATGAGGTTGAAAGCAAAGCAATTCTCACTTATTATGAACTTTCTGAATTATAACTTCATATGACTCTTTTATTCTTCTACTAATTTGTCCTTAAGACAGTATGTAACATAAGTTTGTAAGCTTTATTTCTACTAATACTTTTATGTGAGTCTATTTACCTCACCAATACTATTTTTCTATTTCTTGTTTCAATAAAATTGTAAAACATATGAAAATTATTTAAAACTCAAGCATCTAATGATTAAATTTCTTTCTCACTGTCATATTTTATGAGATAGTTCTACATAAATTGATTATTGAGAAGGAGACATATCTCTTTCTCTCCTGGTGTGGATATCAGAGACTGGTTCCATAGAGACCAAATTAGACAGAATGGCCAATTTTGGAATTCTTCCTGAGTTAGGCCTTTATTATTTTATTTAAAATAATTTTCACAAATATTATATATACACAATACATAGAGACAAAATATGATTCAAAGTGGATTATAAAGGCCACCGAGATTTCTCTCCACTCATGTATATAAAGAGTAGTATCTACTATGTTGTTTCAATTTTAAAACTTTCAAAACCTTACTTAATAATGATATTTCTGATGGTCTTTACCAAGATTTAAATAACATGGAGAAGTATGAGACTAGAGTGTAGCTTTTGCTATCATTAAGCTTTTTCCATAGAGTATGTTTATAGTAAAAAACAAAATGTTATGTTCCATTTACATTGTTAGAAAGGTTAATTTATGTATAAAGTATATTCATTTCTTCTGCATTGTATGAGCTTACTGAATGGCTAAAAAGAGAACACCAAATTCAATTCTTTTTTCAGAGTATAACAGCAAACATAGGTATTAAAACAGACCAGATTCCCAAAACTAAGTAGTTTAATTCTCCTATATATTTATACACCTAAAATTTTAATAATAATTTTGGTGTGTTCTCTTTTTTTATTTCAGTGTATTCTTAAACACAAACCTTGCCTAATGAGAAACCAACAAATCTGGGGACTAAGTGGAAGTTTTCATCTGATATATCAAATCTTATATGAAAAAAGATTATTTTTAATTAATTTTATTTCAAATGCAAAGAAAATTTTAATAAAAATCATCTTGGTAACTGTTCAGATTCTTTGCTACTATATTAAGTATCAAATATACATTCCAGCCTAAGATGTGGTACAGATATTCTCCTGGGCAGCCTAAAGGGCCAAACCATGAAACAAAATAATTTTTTTAAAAAATTAACCCTTTATACAGCAAAGACTAATGTATAAACCCTGGATATTTAAATAAAATAATCTTTTTAAAGCACTAATGCATTGTAAGTAAACAGGTATTTGACATACAGACATCATTGAAGGCTGTATTTTGTAAAAATAAAGAACATACCACTGTGGAATAGAAAAACATATAATCAATCTAATTCTGTCGGAATTAGATTGCCTGAGTGCCAGTGCTTCTTTCCTCTACATAAAAGAGACAGATTTTTTTTTCTTTCACTTGATCTAGAATTATAATACCAGAGTCATTAAATAGAAGACAAAACTTAAAGATAGCATATGTAACACCTCTCGTGGGGTACAGGCCAGCATCACACAAACACTGCTAATATTTCTACAATGAACTGTGGATCAACACATCAAGTGAGATAAATTTGGTCTATAAATAGACTGTTCAGTTTGAGGCATGTTTTGCTGCCAATTGAGTTCAGACTGGGTTCATTTCTTTCAGTTACTCAGTGATAATAAACTCACAGTTGAGCAACACCACTATAAGGAAAATAGAGAAGACTCTTACCTTGGCACATAAAACCTCTTTCTTCGTAGCCAGCATTGCATGAGCACTTGCCAATGGGTACAAGCCATTCGCCCTCTGTACTGCAGTACATCCTGGGAGGATCTTCCTCCTTAGAATTGTTAACACAAGATCCTCGAACCTCCACCAGGGATTGGGAATCCATGGGTACTGTGTCTGGAAACATAGCCAGATTCTTCACTGTAAATGGGCACTTTTTGAAGTACACTCTCACGGACACCAAGGCAACACAAGCACCAACATCTTGAAATGCCAGATAAAATCCCTTTTTGTTGACAGGACCTACTTCTCTAACCTCAGTGTTGAGTTTCAGAATACGGTCCCCAAGATCCATTTGGGTGAAACTTTCATCAGCTGCGATGGTGTCAATCTTTGTAAACTGATGTTCTCGAAATTTGACCCCATGATCATCATCAGACTCCATGTAGTACAAGTTGAAAGTCTCCTTGCAAGTTCCCAAAACCAGTGGAATGCTATTGCAGTCCCGTAGAGTGAACTTGAGCTCTACGTAGATCTTCTGAGCTGAGTTCCTAGGGACCCAGTTTGTCCTCAGCCAATTATTTTGACTATGATCCATGACATTGCACACCTGGTAAGTCCTAATGGGTGTGTAATGTTCATCAACACCACTGATCTCTTCCCACTGAAGCATCAAAGGAGGAAAAAAAATGAGAAGCAGAATTAATGAGTGAAGCATAATGAATAATAATGAATACAAAATGAGGGTGTTAATGGAATCACAGGATATACAAAATTAATAAAGGGAAACTTCAGTGTTACTCATTAAAGATCATGACATGGAGCAAGCCATAACATTCTTATATGTAGGTTTATTATTTGCAAGGTTCTCTGAGTTCATTGACACTAAGTAATTTATAATGTTGATGAATGCATTTGAATTGTATTGTGGTTTGTGGGATATTCAGGAAAAAAGTTGCTTAGCAATTGATTATACCTAGACAAATATTCCAGCATCAAAACCTCAAATCGGTTATCTCGAATAACACTATGAAATGGTTCTGTTGTATGGATGGTTTTGTGTTTTATTTATTTTAAAAGAGAATGAAAAATACTGCTGCCTAAAATAAATTTTTATTCATCTTTTCCCAATTTTGTCTGGAATTTAGTAAAATCAGTATCTGGCAAAATGAGGTGAATCTGAATGATGTCTTTACCATATATCTCCAAACATGACATTTTTTAACACTCTGTCATTTCAAGGAATACATATTGGTGTACTACAAAAGAGAATTTGAAGTAAAAATACAAACATGCCTCTCTCTGCTAACAAAATAAAATCTAATAGTTATACACAGAAAACAAAAGATGTAAATGTAGTGAACATTTCAGTTCTTAATATCTTTTACTCACATTGAATTTTACACAAACAAGAAATAAGTGGCTATTTGGGGTTTTGTTATTACAGCAGCTAAGGTTATCCTAACATATTTTTCAATGCAAAAACACTTAAAAAGTTTCAAGACTTTTCAAGAAATCTTTCAGTGAAGCACTGCTTTCTGTGATCCTGAATAAGTTTGGGAAGCTTTTAAGCTGGCATCACGTGGTTTGTGGTCCTACTTATAATTCAGCAACTATTAGACCAGCTGTTTCTGTTATACCTGTGTCTATACTTTTTTTGCCATGCCAAATTTTGCCTTGTGCTGCCAGGAAAATCTCTCTTTTGTCATGTTATATTTGAATTCAAAGCCTTCTAGGGCTGCCCATTGTCTACACAAATAACTTCAAACTCTTTAGTTTGGTATTGGCATTCTTCCAAAAACTAATTCCAAAATCCATTTATGTTTTTCTAAAAGTTTGAATGGAGGTTAGTGAATTACATGTTTCACATACTACGTTCTTGGAGCATGAACTTTCCTATGGTTGTCAAAAACCATGTTAGATCTTCTTTTGTTTATGGTATAACACCAACTTGACCATACGCTTTTCTCCTTGAAGCTTTCTATACCCTTACCATTCTTAAGAAACTTTCTGTACTATATAATCTTTATTTTTTCTTTTTTCCCAATTTTTATTTAAATTCTAGTTAGTTAACATACAGTGCAACATTGGTTTCAGGAGAAGAATTCAGTGATTCATTTATGTACAACAACCAGAGCTCATCACAAATGTCCTCTTTACTCCCGATGACCCAGCTAGTCCACCCCCCAAACTCTCTTCCCCATCAACCCTGTTTATTCTCTATCTTTAAGAGTCTCTTATACTTTGTTTCCCTCTTTTTCTCCCCTCCCAGATGTACTATATAACCTTTATTAAATGCCTTATGCATTTATAAATTTAATCCATGATGAATGCTAAGATTAGTTTAATTTTGTTCCATATGCATTTGCTACATTTTGGACCTCTTCATAACCTCCATAATATGCAGCATACAATTTCATCTTTTGAGAGATGTATAAAAATTATTTTTTTCTCATAATATATGTAGGACTCATTCAAGGGGGCGAAAATATAAACCTCTTGAAACAGAAGATGTTTTAATTATTTAAATAAATATATAACTAAAATCCTTGTGAAACCCATTAGAAATGAGTTCTGAATTCTTTTCTCCATTAAGAGAGTTAGTTATTTTCAGCAGGAATGGCAAGTTTTCAATCCTTAACTAAATCAATGGCATTTAAAATAGATGAACATTTTTCTATTTATGTATAGTAAAAACACATAGGAATCCCAATCCATAGCTTCAATTCACAACATTAAATGAAATATTAATTTATTGAATTGATGGCAACAAGGAAGAACTATAACATTTATTTGGCCTTTGAACCACATTAGAAAAAAAATAAATTATTTACATTAGGATGTTTGAATTATCAAATCCAATTTGTAGAACCCACCAATGTGATAAACACAGTTTTCAAAAACTTCTTATTCTCCCTTGCTCTTCTACTAACCTAAAAACAAAACAAAAGCAAACAGTAAAAACTACTACTTATGTTAAAAATCTTGGTCATTCAGGGTCTAGAATATAAGAAAGGCACCCATTTTCTGGAAGAAAAATTGGCTTTAGTTAACTGTCACACCAAAAGTCCAAAAAAAGAATAAATTTAGACTGCTTTAGAAAACCTTAGACATGATATACAAAATATATCTTAAGAAAAGAAAATGCCCACCCTGTACTTTTAATAACCACTAATATACCACTTTCAAACATCCACTCTATGAATGTATTATATGGGGTGCTTGTAAGAAAAAAATGTATGTAGATTCTCAGTTCTGATGATTTTACACTGAGTTGCCTTTAATAGTAAAGTCACAGTCAAAGTAAAATTTATATATATGTTTAATATCAGAAAAACATAAAGAGTGAACAGAAGTTGGAACTTCAAAAAACTCTGGTGTTAAAAAGTCAGTATTACATGGAATGTTTTTATTATTATTACATTAGTTGTATAGTAACATTGTAAAGAACTATGACAGAACTAGTGAAACTCCAGAAAATAAATGTTTTACATGGACATTTTACAGAAAATTAGATCACGGATATTATTATTTAAAAATAAATCAACTGACTTAAAATTTTTTAGGTCAAGGTTTTTTTGTTTTTTTTTTGTCTTTTTTAAAAAATCAGAATAGATATGAGTTTGTATTTCAACTGATGAATTGGTTGTAAATATTCCTGCTATGAACATTATTTTACTAGACATCAAATGGAGGTGATGACCATACACAGATTTTCAAAATTTGATATAAAATGAGATTTTAATTATGGAGGTCTCACTGTAGTTTAACATTTTCCTCTCAATATTAATTTGGCAAGCTATCACAAGTCCTTGAATGCAGAGGTATACATTGCAAGAAGATAATGCAAACAGCACTATCATGCTTTGCACATAAAAGGTTGCAAAGAACAATTATGACTTCATTAATTTTTAACGAAGACCATATTGCTTGTAAGTGTTGGTGGTTTGCCTACTCACTCCACTTGCAAAAACAACAACTCCCAAGCCCTAGCATTTGCTGGGGGCTGAAGATAGTAAAAATAAAGTCTCTAAATGAGCATTTCTCTCAACAGTAGCAGCAACAGAAATCATTAATTAAAGCTGTGGCTATAATGTTTACACTTTAGAAATTTAAAGAATGCCCATGTTTACCCTTTCTTCCTACTCCAAGAACTAATGTGTAATGTTCATAAATTATTAGAAATATTATATCGCCATAGTAATTATCCCAAGGAAAACTTGTGTTAAAAAAAAATGGGTGACTGGACACTTGGGTGGCTCAGTTAGTTAAGCAACTGCCTTCAGCTCAGGTCATGATCCTGCCAGGATCTAGTCCCACATTAGGCTCCCTGCTGGGCAGGGAGTCTGCTTCTCCCTCTGACCCTCCCCCTTCTCATGCTTTCTCTCTCTCATCCTCTCTCTCTCTCTCTCAAATAAATACATAAAATCTTCAAAAAAAAAGGGGTGACATATAGAATTGGTGACATATAGAATCAGGTGGTGCAAAGAAAGCATATTTCCCTTTATTTTCTTAATTAAAAAAAAATCTCTGCAAGGGGTTTTCAGCAGTAAGATTGTCTTCAGCAGAAGGGGGTACAGAACCAGAAAGAAGTCAAATTTTTTCTAAAGGTTAAATTCCCCAAAATCACCAATTCTGATGTTTAGTCTAATTCCCAGATTCTTATTCTGAGCTTTAATTATTAGACCACACAGGCCAGAACTGAGTTCCTTGTTGTTGTTTTTTTTTCTTTTTCCAAGTTATTACAACCATAAGAAAATCATGTATCTAGACTTCCTATCCCTAAAAAGGTCATTCTGAAACTTATTCCCAGAAACAGAAACAAGGTAAACCTCCCCACTATCAAAAGACAAAAGAGACAATTTGTATTTTTCTAGATAGAACAGTTCCTCATCACTGAGTGAAACATGTATTTTGGGAGGAAAACACATTTTTTTAAATAATTAGTTAGCATTTAACCTAATAACTATCATTCTGATAAATTACAATTATAGTAATTATGGACTTATACTCTATATTAATTATGCTTTTGGACACATTTTTAGCTACTTGCATAGAGGGAATAAGGAGGAGAATGCTTACATTTTCTTTAAGAACCTGCAATATGTTTAGTGCCTAGGCTAACACAGTTTGGGAAATGCTTAAAAAATAAGAAAAAGGGGACGCCTGGGTGGCTCAGTTGGTTAAGCGGCTGCCTTCGGCTCAGGTCATGATCCCATCGTCCCGGGATCGAGTCCTGCATCGGGCTCCTTGCTCGGCAGGGAGCCTGCTTCTCCCTCTGCCTCTGTCTGCCTGTGCTTGCTCTCTCGCTCTGACAAATAAATAAATAAAATCTTTAAAAAAAAAAAAAGGAAAAAAAATAAGAAAAAGAACTTTTCATGATTTACAAGATTTGAAGCCAATTTCTTAGAAATTTACAGATGACAATAAAGAGAAAATGATCACCAATATTCTTATGTTTGTAATACTACATTTGTATTTCAATGGCTAATAAGAAACACATAATGCTGCACTTTGCAAAATGCTAATGATGACTAAACTTGCACTCAATAATTGTAATATTAAGTTGATTCATGTTATTCTTTCTCCCCTCATGTTTCATAGTCCCATGTTTATTCCCCTTTGTACACACACGTAGCCATTTCAAAATTCAGTGGTCATCCTAAAAATATTTGAACATTTACTATGCATCAACATTTTCACCATGGATATGTATCACCACTTATTACAGGAAAAATGTCACTACGAAGTGTAAGGCACAGCTAAATCTACAAAAATCATTATATTCCCATTTTTTAATAAATGTTTTTTTAGCCCATTCTGATCTGAAGAGCACACTCACATACACACACAGAGAGAGATATATATTTCTAATAGTATTATATAAAAAGGTAGAGTAAGGTAAAACAGTTGGAAAAAATGAGGAATACAACTGTTTTTTTTGTTGTTTTGTTTTGTTTTGTTTTTTAATTTTCTTGCTGTCGATGTCAGTTTTTGGCCAAATCAGAGATTTACATTTGTAACCAGGAATTGAGGAGAGAGATGGGGATTTGATGTTGGAAAACCAACATCAGGTAGACGATAAACCAGCATTTGGTTAGAGTCTAAGAATAGAAATGCCCCAAAGGGGCATGCCTGGGATGATATGACTGGCAGTCTTAAAAAGACTACTATCCACTCCCCCAGCTACCTTCAACCCCTAAATATTCTGCAGAAAGTTTATTACCATCAAATTAGAATTGCCTTATTTAAATGGAGAAGACAACTTCCCACTTTGGGTAAAGTATACTGAAAAGAGCTGAAAAAAACAGGAAAGGAATGAAAGGCCAGAGATTATTGTCTTTTAAAGATTTCATTTATTTATTTGAAAGAGAGAGCACAAGCAGGGGGAGAGGGAGAAGGAGAAGTTGACTCCCTATTGAGCAAGGAGTCTGACAGAGGGTGGGGGGGTTCCATCCTAGGACCATGGCATCATGACCTGAGTCAAAGGCAGCCTCTTTACCGACTGAGCCGCCCAGGCACCCCTGGCCAGAGATTATTAATAAGGAAAGCCAACAAAAGATTTCAGAGAGTGAGATGAAGAGTTAGGACCCAGATGATATAAGAGTCTTGGGCAGAATTCTCAGGAACATTGGACGCACCATGGTACTTTTTGTAGTTATAATAAGCAGCAGGCTGTTAACAGTAGTGCCTTCAGAAAGTTTGGTGGTGAAGAGGGTGGCTCTTGGGTCCCCTACCAGGACAACATTGGATCCTCCGTCTTTACTTTAACCAGTACCTCATAATTCAATCTCAGTAATTCTCAGTTCCTTAAGCCTCTCGACCGAGATAAGAACCAGAGTGTCCTCTGCTCCACCATTCTACTATTTGATTTTGGTCCTCTTCTTTCCAGCTGGAAGTCAACGGTACTGTGCTGAGCTCTCAGGGCGGGCTGTCACATCTCTCACTTGTGAGCAAATGTGCCATATTTCTGACCACACGGTCTATCTACTTCCTTATGTTGATAGTTCTTATTTCCAGCTAAACCTTAGCCAGGGAGCTTTTTAAAACTATTGCTTCATGTGTGTCTATTCAAACTAATAGTTTTTAAATTGCTTAGGCAGTTCTAATGTATCCCTAACTTTCTATGTCCCTTGCCAACTGGATTATTCACCTCTACTATCTAGTTGACTTGGCTGCATACTCCAATACCAGTTTCCAAGATGTTAATCTCCTAGGAAATGATGTCTAAAGTTTCTAGATAGCACTTCCTCTTCTCTGTAGAATGGCCTTTTGCTCAGTCCTCATCCCAACTGTTTGAAGATTTTAGGTTTGCCAAGTCCTGGACATGGCTTATAGAGACCCACCTGAATAACCTCATCTACCTACCATAAAGATTTGTAAGATTCTATTATAACAAATAAAGTAAATTTCATCATAGTGTTCTTCTATTTCACATTTGGTGGTAAATGCAAAGTGTGTGCATTACAAAAAGATCTAAACTGTGTGGGAGAGTCACCTTCAAGCACATATTTCTCCTGGTATGAAGGCAAGAAAACTAGTTTTAGACCTGTTACTTTATTTTTATAGTTTGGTAGTTTCTTACTGTGATTTTCTGTGGTGATTTGTGATCTTCTAAGATGCCTCTCTCATAGAAGTTTTATTAAAGTATTAAATATTTCTATGTAAAGCTTAGGTTAGAAATCATGGATAGTAAAAAGATAAGTTACATGTGATTTTTGGTATCCAGAAGTTGATGGTGGACAGAGAGAGGCAGAAGTGTTGCATAAGACAAATGATGATATGCTTGTTCTTCAAATTATAGCAAGGAGCTGTGGGAAAAGGAAGGGTTTCCACTGTAAAGAAAATTGTGGGAAACCATTAAGTGTAAGCAAACAGAACAGTGTGTGGGAACAGAACCTGTTTAAGGAAATGGATTCCAGTACAGACACTGAGCAGTAGTCTGTGGGCAGTTACTTAGAACAGAAAGGCCTGGGCCAATGTGGAAATATCACCCGGCATGCCTTGTCTTTATTTGCTACAGTGAGTAACCACTGAAAAGAGGCACATGGTTAGCTCTGGACTGGGAGCTAGTTCTCCAAAGAAAAGAAGAGGGCTATAGAAAAGCCAATGCAAAGATTCAGAAGAGAGGTTGTAAGAAGACAACCTCTATTGAATGAATGTACACTGAACATTTCCCAAAAGATTATAAAAGGATATAAGTTTTTGCTAAGCGAAATAAGTCAATCAGAGAAAGACAATTATCATATGCTCTCTCTGATATGAGGAATCTGATGTGGTTGGGGTACCCAGGTGGCTCACTTGGTTAACTGCCTGCCTTCAGGTCAGGTCATAATCCCTGGGTCTTGGAATTGAGCCCTGAGTCAGGCTCCCTGTTCAGAAGGGAGTCTGCTTCTCTCTCTCCCTCTACCCTTCCCCCTAGCTTGTGCTTGAGTGCTCTCTCTCAAAAAAATAAACAAAACCTTCGAAGAAAAGACATGGTCACTAATTTATTTATTCATTATTCTTTCTCCTCTACGCAGTCTCTGGTTTGGCTAATCTCCCCCTCTCAAACATCTAGCTCGTGCCTAAAATCAAGTACCCGATTTACTAAATTTATTAAAATTAAATATCACAAAATGTGCCTAATATTAAACTTAAATAACTAAAAAAGCACAGGAGTATGCTTTTGGGTACATAGTGCATTGAATTTTAAAAATCACTATTTTGTATAGTTATGTCTCAAAGAGTGGCCCTACTGAGTTATATAAAATCCATTCCATGTTTATAAACATTTTTGCAATTAAAAAAAAACAAGTGGGGAGTGAATTTCTAGGAGCTATATGTCAGCAGAATTATAATAAAGATTTTTAGAATAGATGGTGACAATATTTTGGAAGATGAAGAAAGAGTCTTAAAGTCTAGGAGATGGTGGGGTGGCAATAAAAGAACTTTCAAAAACAAATAAAATCCTTAAAAGTCTACCAAAAAAGTGAATTTCTAGTCAGAGGAAATGACATGCAACAGATACAATGTACTAAAATATAAAATTTACTATGGGGAAATTTATATAAATTCACCATTGTCAAAAGTTTTCAATTAAACCTGCTATTTGAATTTATTTTTTTTCTGCAAGGGCATAAATGTCAATATGAAAGGATATACAAGAAAAGTGTAATTTACACTATGCAGTTGTAATTTAAGGGTGAAATATTTCTATTTATAATATGAGACATAATTGTAAATACGTTATTCTTAGGACAATAACCATGAAGTATACCATTATCTAAAACTTATCTCAACAAAGAGGTCAATATGGTTAAAAAATAATTTAATAAACCATTTATCTATTCCATAAAATTTGAAAAAATAGTTTATATTTATCAGAGGTCTTCTCATATTTATATATATACAAATGACTTTACTCTTTATGGAATAAATTTCCTTTCAATATTAGGGACTAGGACATTGAAACTATCATGTTTCCAATTCTTGGAAAAATGTTCAATATGAAATTGTCCAATAAAAAGGTAATTTTAGAATTCAGTATAACTGCTTGGAAATAATGGGGGGAAATTCCATGCACATTGGCTTAACTTGTCTAGACTGAAAACTGTGCTAAGATGGGACATTTACAGAATTATTACAAATGGCCAACTACTTAGAAATTAATGCATAGCAGTGACAGCAGTACATTTCATATCAGTTGTGAGATTCATGTAATTTCCTGCTATGATAATGGGTCACAGCCACAGTAATTCATAGCAATTTACAATATACCTGTGGAGCACTCACAGTGACGGAAATGAAATTAACTCATGTCACTGTGGAACATATGCTAAGTTTTATAGATCTTCAGATAACTAAGTTTATTTTTTACACAGTAAGTATGATTCTTGAGAGCAATTCCCTTAAATGTAAGCTGCTTTACAGCAATGATTTTAAAGTTGCAGACTTTTTCTCCAGTTCTTTCTATAGGGAGGGCAACCTTGCTTCAAAGGGACTTTTTAATTCTTTCTCCATTGAGTATCCTGGGGAGCCCAGATTAAGGGACTAAACTCTTTGAACAAAGGGTCCCTGGATTACAAACCTAGCTCTGCTACTTAATAGAAGATTCAATAGATTATGATTTAATTTATAGATCTATAAAATGGGAAAAATAATAGCAAACTCTGGAGATGCAAATAACATTGGACTATCCATTTAAAATAGGTGTAATAGTGTGCAGCACACAGGAAGAAGTAAACAAATATTATTTATTACTCTGCCAAAGCTAAGTTGGATTGTCTGGGTGGCTCGCTGGTTAAGCAGCTGCCTTCAGTTCATATCAAAACCCCAGGATCCTGGAGTCTAGCCACATGTTGGACTCTTTGCTCAGTGGGGAAACTGTTCCTCCCTCTCTGGTCCCCCCACTCTGTCCCTGCTTTCTCTCTCTCATTTTCTCACTCTCAAATAGATAAAATATTAAAAGTAAAACTAAGTTGACAGAAAATGTCATCAGAATACACAGATTTTTTTCCTTATAAAATAATACAATTCTTTTTTTAAATTCAAACTTTCCTTGTTTCTATTTTTTATTTTTTTACTATTCTAGTGTTTCTTCGAATTTATTTAAGGTTATAAAAACTGAATGGATAAAGAAGATGTGGTCCATATACACTATGGAGTATTATGCCTCCATCAGAAAGGATGAATACCCGACTTTTGTAGCAAAATGGACGGGACTGGAAGAGATTATGCTGAGTGAAATAAGTCAAGCAGAGAGAGTCAATTATCATATGGTTTCACTTATTTGCAGAGCATAACAAATAACACGGAGGACATGGGGAGATGGAGAGGAGAAGGGTGTTGAGGGAAATTGGGGGGGAGATGAACCATGAGAGACTATGGACTCTGAAAAATAACCTGAGGGT